>JAQGCL010000717.1:0-11611 GCA_034699605.1 Isotomiella paraminor
ATTGCGATTGTTGGGACGGCATGGTAGAAGGACTCTTGAGTACTTGGACCACCAGACTGAGTCACAAAAGCCTTTATATTTGGGTGACTCAGGAGCTTTTGTTGGTTCACCCAAGGGGACAGGAGGAGGTTCCCCGGGTAGGAACCAACCTCCGGTTTCTCCCCCTCCCAACGCCAAATGAACTTCAGCCTTCCTTCAAACCCCTCCATGGCTTGGTAGAAGGACTCCCGGAGGAAGGGAGGGAGACTTGGGGCTGTGGCCACGGTGCCAAAGGAGATGTAGACAAATCCTTCCGCAGCGTCCTTCAGGAAGTCACTTAGATCCTTGGACAACGTCTCATTTTCCGTGTCCCGGATATGCGTACCTGGGATCGGGATGATGAAGGGTGGGAGGGCCCTTGGATACTCTTCCAGATAACCTCCATGCACCATATGAATGGCCACGTCCCTCTCCATCTCATAGAGATTTGGAAGGGAAGCCTCCGTCAGATTCAGCGTCTCCTTGAACAAAGGTCTGTACATAAAGTTGAAGGTGAGGATCTGAACTCCCCTCCAACCCAGAGGGACCAGGGCCCCCACCACCCTCGAAAAGAAGGACAGAGGAGGGCTCCAAGCCCCTATCGTGTCATCGATGGAAGGATAGCTGTGACTCTCTGGGGAGAAGCCGTAAGCCTCGAAGATCTTTGACATTAGAGGAATGATTTGGAAGACGGCCACCTTCGCCCCCACCTTCTTGGCAATCCCGTACACACACTCACTCCCCAAGTCAGCGAAGACGAGGTCCACCTTCTCATTCTTTTGCAGCCACTCACTTTGAAAAGTAGGGCTCCGCAACATCTCTTGGCAGGGGTAGAAGTAGATGACATCTGGAGCAACCAGAGTCCTGGGCTGGAACCCTCTGACGCGGACGTTGATGTCAAAGAAGGAGAGGGACCAGTCTATGGCTGACTTCACCTCAGGGACAACGATGTCCTGAACCTTTGGATTCTTCATCTCCTCCCCGCCTCCAAAGCCGGAGAGGAAAGAGACGTTGTGACCCCGCTCTGCGAGGGCCAACACGAGGGGCCAGAGTGGGACACGGTGGGAGTAGCTGGCTCTAACAAAGGTAGAGAATTATGGATATGGATTTCATTATGCTGAAGAGACTTTACGCTGTGAGGATGAAGGCAATGTTGGCCCCATGGCCCCCTTGGAAAAGCGCAGTGACCAGCAAAAAGAACAAAGGAATTCCATGAGCCATGATGATGTGATTTTCTTAACTATGCCTGTAATAACAGACTGACTAGACAAGTCTACACAGAAATAATACAATGAGGCATGCATGGCATTTGATATTTGACTCCGTACCTCAACTTCATGCAATGAGATACCTGCTTTACTGCTTGCTATAGCAAGTATTTAGTTTGGTTTATTTGTAGCAAGACAAAGTGTGACCGTGTGAATAGAGGCAATCCAACATGTGAAACTGGTTTATATTCCCATGTGAACCCAAGAAGATGGAAATCTTGGAATGTATACAATTTTGGCATACTTTGAGTGATAATTTGCAAGGTACTGTGAAAATGAGCTAAAAGCAATAAGCTTCTTCAGGGGAACAAGCAATGTACAACGACTATTTGGTATTCTTTATGCTATGGAATGTCAAAATGTGATGGGAAAAGACTCGTACTTTTATAGTTTTGAAATCAATTTATTCATTCACACCCCCATAAAAACATACGAATATTTTTTTACAAAGTTACAAAAGGTTCGTCATCATGCCACTTGTCAAGGCAAGTGGTTTGAATGAATGTGGAGGTGGACTTCATGTAACAAGTCCCCTATATGCTCATCTCGTGAAATTAGACGTCTGCCTATTCTCTTCCTTCTTCACCGTTTTTTTCTCAATTTCTCGCCAGTATTCAAATGACTGAGACGATAATTTTCTAACTTGGAGACCGCCCATGAAACATTTCTTCTCCACATCATCGCAGTTTCTTGCCAAATCAGGCAACAAACTACAATTTCATGCAAAGTTGAGATTGAGTTATTGTGATCTCAGCTCAAACTAAGCGTCATCAAAGCATATGCATTTCTTGTACCCAGTGTGCCATAATCAAGTTAACCTCGTCCCAACCAAGCCCGCTCATGAAAAAGACATCCAAATCATAACGGCAACTTGTCTTAATCTTGTCTGCCTGTCTGAAAAAACTTTCACCTTCATGTAGACCCAAAAAAAGTTACCTTCACGAAAGTTCTTTGAATTTGTACAAAAACTAATCCATTTCAAATTTTTGAATTCCTGATTCTATTCCTGAATTCTTGGGAATTAGGAGACATGTCCGAAAGTAAAGCTGAAAACATTTGATGGACTTTCTCATATTTCATTATTTGATACTCATGCATTGTATAAAGAATTTAAATGGCCAGTATCAAATAAGACATGGTGTTGTCGTTTTCTCAGAAATCTATAAACATGCTGTACCTTTTCATGTTGGATTATGGTTTAAGCACTAACCGTTGCTATAGCGTAGGTATACGCTTACAATTTTAATGAAGCAAGGAAAAATATTTTGTAAAACTAGGCGTTCATTCAAAGTTACAGTTTTATGATTTTCCGTTAGACTTTAAGTCCTTCATACATAAAGTGTCCCAAGACCTTGCGTACAAGAACCAGGCTAAAGGTTTACAGATTAAAAGTTCCCACACCTTTCTTCTACCTTTAGATTCCATTTCTTCTCTCTTCTTCTGCTTCACCTTTTCTTTTTTTCAGTTGGACATACCACTCTTACAAACCAACGTCATTTCACTTTTTTCTTTTTACTGCAAAAAATACACATTGATAGCATTTCAAAAGCCTTATCAAAATTACATCATAGCAACACAAGTTCTCAAGTAACATTTAATCCGCTATTTTGAAGAGAGTCGATTTGGTGGGTACAATAAAGAAGTATGGGAAAGCCCAAAGGGGGTTTAAGTTATCGTCGGATAAGACAGATTGCAAAAAAACAACAACGATCATTAATTAATCAGTACCACACCACCGTAACGGACAATCCTCATTATCAAAGTGCTATTCCACGGGTGTCCCCTCATTCTTCTCCTGTCACGACTGACTTTAATTCTATAAATCGTTTCCCCAAGGCGCCTTCTCCAATATTTTCCCCCGTTCAGGAGTATTGTTCATTCAACTCAGTAGAGGGAGACGGCCTTATTGCTGAAACCGAGCTATCAATTTCTGATCATGACGAGAATGACCAATACTACAGTTATTCTGAGAGTGCAAGTGACAGTGACTGTGAAATTGATAAAGAAGTTGCTCATATATTTGAAAAAAATAACAAAGATGATTTCATTACTCAGTTCAAAAATTTCTGCATTGATGCAAAATTCAACCAAAAACAAGTCACCAAAACTCTAGGGTTTTTGAAAGAGCATGATTGCTTCAACTTTCTTCCGAAAGATGCAAGGTCCATTTTTAAATCTGTTGAAGAAATTGTCATAAAAGATTTACCCCCGGGGCAATGTGCTCACATAGGAATTAAACCTTACATTCACCAGTTAAAAACGCTTACTGAAGGCCAGTCAATTAAAATTAAATTTAATGTAGATGGTGTGCCATTGTTTAGAAGTTCACTAAAAAGTTACTGGCCCATACTAGGTTATTTTCCCGATTTTAAGTTTTCTCCCTTTGTGATAGGAGTTTATTGTGGTGAGCAGAAACCGAAAAGTCTTGGACAGTTTTTATATGACTTTGTCGATGAATTAAGTGAGTTACAAGACAACGGAAGCATTGTGGTTCAATGCTTTGTTTGCGATGCCCCAGCATTAAGTTATATAAAGGGAACGAAGGGCCACACTGGTAAGCATTGTTGTCACAGATGCGAAGTGATTGGTGTGCATCTACATGACAGGGGGTGTTTTTTTGACATTAATGCAAGGGAGCGTACAGACTTATCTTTTCGCCGTGAAGATGTTGGAATTGGTGAACACAGATCTAAAGAGACTCCGTTGACACAGATACAGAATTTAGACATGGTTAAAGGATTTGTATTGGATTACATGCATGTCGTTTGTTTGGGGGTTGTAAAAAAGTTGCTTACCCTGTGGGTGAAAGGAAAACCTGGGGCACAGAAGTTGCAAGCCTCACAAATTTTAGAAATTAATAATCGACTGAAAAGTCTTTACTCTTCCGTTCCAAGTGAGTTCAGCAGGAAGCCTAGAGAATTGGAACATTTGCCAAGGTACAAAGCTACAGAGTTAAGACAGATCCTATTGTACTCTGGGCCAATAATATTTAAAGGAGTTCTCAGCAGTGAAAGCTACAAACTTTTTATGTGTCTCAGTGTTGCAATCAGAATCCTATGTTCCCCAGATTTGTACCTGACACATAATGAGTATGCCAAAAGTTTGTTACGCTACTTTGTCCAACTTTTTGGCAATTTGTTTGGCGAGGAATACGTTAGTTACAACGTCCATTCTCTGATTCATTTGTCCGACGACGCAAAACTATACGACCCTTTAGACGAGTTCTCTGCCTTCAGATTTGAAAATTTATTAGGCCAATTGAAGAATAGTCTTAGATCCCCTAAGAATCCTTTAAAACAACTTATTAACTCTCTGACAGTAGACGGGATACAATTAAAAGCTACATCAAGTCGCCCAGAGTTAGCATTTTCTCAACTTTCCCCATCTGACTTAAAGTTTTGGTCAAATGCAAGCAGTGACAGTAAATGTTATAAGGTAATACAGACCAGTAATTATAAAATGAGTTGCAAAAAGGACAAGGATGGATATTTATTGACAACCGACGACAAGTTGTTTAAAGTGAATTCTACTTTGGTTGATACTGACAACAATGTATTTTTAAAGGGAACAATTTATTCTGACAAATCTCCATTTTTCTCATCACCCTGCGACTCGACTCTCTTCAAAATATATCAATATAACAAGTATAGAAAAACAGAACACCATATTTTGAGTTTGGACGAAGTCAGTGGAAAGTGTTTTGTTACCAACCTAAACCAAGATAAGCTGGTCAGCGTGCCCTTACTCCATTTTCAGTAGTCATGGAAATGGAGTATCATCTTGTCCGGTACCGGAACAAAGATGAAGAACACACGGTTGTAGCTCATTTTAGCTGGATCATGGATTGTGGAAGTGAGGGTAAAATTGTGAGAGTACCTGATGCGAAAGGAAGGGCTATCGGCACTGCTGCACAGAAGGGAAAACGTCCTGAAGAGAATTGGCCGATGTTTAAGTGTCGAATTGTGAAATCGTACAGTAAGTTTACTTTTTTGTTGATTTATTTCTTCCTTTCATTCAAAATTCCCTTCCTTGCTTTCACTCGTTCCATGCAAAATCTTAATTAAACCAAAATTTAATTTAGCAACCTGGGCACTGGCACGAAAGCATCTCCCCAAAGCTATGGAAACTTCAGATATTGAAACCACTGATGACAATAACCTAGGAAAAGGAAAAAGGAATAAACATCCACGCCGTCAGTATCAGCATGATACAGACACAGGTAATTTGATTCAATTCCTATATCCAATGCCCTACTTATATTAAATCCCGAAATGTAAAACGTTTGTCTTCAATATTTCTAGATAACGGTGATGAGGGGGAAGAAGATTTGGCAGAAACCTCCAATCCAACCAAAAAGTCAAGAAAAGTCGCGAAGGCTAAAGTGGTGGCCAAACCTCATCCACCACCACCACACCCTGGCCCACCTCCGCCTCTTCATTCCAACTCCAGAGCCGTATCTACTCATTCTTCCCCCACCAGGAGGCTTATTTCAAGAGACGTAAATAATCAACGTGGCCGTTCTACTCATTCACCCATCGGAATTGTGTCCCCTTACGCAAGCAACATTTCGTCGTGGATTCAACAATCCATTGAGGCTGGCAATATGCGTCCAGGCGTTCTTACTTGTAAGTGACTCATTCATTCCATTGGAAGCTTTCTATTCATCTAAATACTGATCTATTGAACCTACCAATGCAATTTTAAAAATAGCTCCTCTCAACAATGAGAATACCAGAATACGCCTACGGTTCACTCCAAAGGACATGATGGAGCGTCATGGTATGGCACAGACAACTTGACTTTACATGACTGATAACTTATTATTTTTTGCAGAAAAATCTAATGCCGGTAAAGGAAGGGCAGATAGGAGTGACCAACAGTCCCACTCCTATTTCTCCCCAAATATGTCCAGTCTTGCAGACTTGAGAAACACAGGAACTTTCCCAAGCTTTCAACCTGCAGGAGGGTCAGGACCTCTGGCACCCAACTCTTTTGAATATGACCCTTGGGATTTTTCACTCAACAATGGTAAGGCTTTCCTTTTTAAAACTTTTTTTATTTTTAAATATAATTATCCTTCAGGGTCCCCAAACTTAAACCAAGATGAACGACCTAACAACACCGCAGGTGGAGGACCGCATCAAATCTCTCCACCAGCAACTTATCCCTTCGGCGCACCAGGGGACGAGACACCGCGATCTACAGCCCTTTTTTCTACGAGTAATGAAGTGGACACCACTG
This sequence comes from Isotomiella paraminor, assembly GCA_034699605.1. NCBI lineage: Eukaryota > Metazoa > Arthropoda > Collembola > Entomobryomorpha > Isotomidae > Isotomiella > Isotomiella paraminor. The sequence continues at coordinate 6,528 of JAQGCL010000717.1, forward strand.
CTGGCATAAATTTACTATCGCCAAGTACGCCATTGTCCGGAGGTAAATGTGTTGCATTTTTATGTCCATTATATAGTGCTCAGGTTACTTAAGACAATAATTACTCAGATACACTGAACTTAAACCAAGCAGGGGGTGACGGCGTGAATACAGGAGAAGGAGTTCAGGAATTCACTCCCCCGCCCTCAACAATAAATCCACGGGCAGCACATGGACAAACAGAATTATCAAACAGCTTTTCACATTCCAGAGGACAATCAACACAAGTCCCTGGAGGTACACGAATGTTTCCTATTTTATTACCTTCATTTATTACCAATTGTTATCATTATTTTTAGAAACAAATGTACATTGTTCCATCTTTTTTCAGATACTACTTGTCCACTGTCCCAGGACATGACGGGAGAGGATAGGGGACACATCGTACAAGAACAGACGCAGCAGTCAAATCCATCAGCACCTGATCATTCCGTTGGAAACAGACGAACAGACGAGACACCACGATCCAGAGCTTTGTACCCAAACAGTGATGCTGGTTTGCGAAACTATCTATCTCGTTTGCCAAATGGACTAGAAGGGTCTGCATCTGGAGGCAAATGATTATTTTGATCTCACTTTTTAGCGTTGTATATTTTATAACTTTATTTTATATTGGTTTTTGTCTGGTTACAGGAACCCATTCAGTGCAAATAGAGAGAGGATCCAGTGGTGCGGGACGGCGGCAAGAAATTTTGTCCCGTGGGTCGGAAGGCTTACAACAACGGTCTAGGGATTTGTACACTAATAATGACCAAGTTGGGCCTTCAACCCCTTTGTTTGGCTCTGGAGCTTCCAGTCTAGGGTTCTCGGGTTCCAGAGGTAAATTTGACCCATAGGGGGATATGAATATACAAGTATAAAGTAACCCTATTTTTATTTTTATTCCTTTTAGATGGAGGTCATTCATCATCTCAGCATGGAAATCGGAATGACAGAGATGACGACGGACAACGACAGAATAATTCCTTAAATTCATACACTCCCCGACTCGCACCAAGTGACCGGATGCCTCTGTCGCACACACAGTCCATGACCATTAATGAAGATGAGGAGAGGGCAACTGCCAACTTTCTTCTCTCACGCCTTCCAAGAAGACCAGCATTACCAGGATCAGGAGGTTTAGTCATTATAACTGAAGTATGTTGCGTTCTTTAAATAATTGCATTTTACAGATTTTTTTGAACGTCTGCTTCACGAAATGGTGGTCATGAGGTTAACCATGGCTAATTTCTACAAGTTGCTGGAATCAAAGTCCCACGCCACCCTTCCAGTCATGGATTCCAGCCTACAAGGAGAACTTCGCTGGCTTTTGGATCTTCCATTTAACGACTATCAAAAGTTTAAAGATTTTGATGATTCTCTTGTTCATGATGTAGACAAGAGAGCTAGATTAGCAAGTTCCTAAAATCGTGCTGTAGATTGGCACACTTATTGTACTTTTTTATTTTTAGACCTCCATTTTTATGAGCTGCAAAGTTACGGATGTGAATGACAAAGAAGGAAACCACAGAGCGGCCACAAGAAGGATGTTGAGCAAACTTTTCACACCGGAACTAGCCCCAAAGTTAACACCCGGTGGTCAACGTGGAAATTTTGTCTTTGGAACCACAAAGTGTTTTGCCTTAATTCGACGTAAGTTTATTTGTTTTAAAACTATTTAGCGCATACAATACTCTACATGAGTCATTAATTATTTAGATTTGGTGGTATCGGAAAAGGTCTACAAAGTGAACGAGAAACAGGTTGAAGCAGCAATTGGCAGTTTTTTTTATCGATCGTCAGGCAAAGTGGGTCCTGCTAGGAAGAATGACAACGCTCGTCCTTCGGGAAGCCCACGTCGTTTATCTCAGCATGGAAATCGGAATGACAGAGATGACGACAGACAACGACAGACTCCTGAAGCTAATAATACCACACGTACTTGAATGATTAGTATTTTAATTGTGGGGTTGGTAGATGCAATAGAAATTGCACAGTATTCTTTTACAATGATTGTCCATTGTTGACTATGATGATGACTATTGTGTTTAATATCTGAACAGAGTAGTGTAGGGCGGATAATCAAATTACTTGCCTACCTTTAATATTTTTGCATAGAGTAGACGCGTTAACACTTCTAAATTGTAGTTGTAAGATTTTGTGTTTATAATAGAAGTACTTGGATTTCTCTAAGTAGTCTAATTAGAATATTAATTTAGTAGTTTAAAGTTCGTTAAATGCGTCTGAGAAGAAAAAAAGATAAGAAAGAAAAGAAAGATATATGTATAGGAAAAGTTTTTTTGTCTTCATTGTTGCTTGTTATACGATCTTCACAAATGTCGGATTTCTTGAATAAAGTTCTGGATTATTGTTTTAATTACTCCTTTGTTTCATGCATGTTAATCAAGGCAGGATTAAGGCAGGTTGCATCTTGACACATTTATGTCAAGATTGGGATATCTTTAACTTGGATTCTACCTGGCACAATCCTGCTATCTGTTTCACAGCTCAACAGCGTGAAATCATAGTTGCGGATGTGAATGGGAAATGGACATGCTAGGCTGAGAATCCGTTGTGATATGGATATCTCGTTTTTATCCTATTCTCGACTTTAGGTTGTAATAGAGAGAAGTTTTGTTTCATGGGCGGTATCTGTTCCACAAGAGCCTGTTTAAGTTATGCCGGTAGGGGCAATGTAATGCTGCGCTGATGATCATGCTTCCATCACGACTCAACGACTGCGTTGCTATCTAAATGCACGAAGAGGGGGAAACGTTTTGTCTAATTGTTTGAGGCGTCCATTTCTTCACTTAATTAGTGACCTTTTACAGTTTCAAGTAGAACCGTCAAATGTGATTGTGCGTAGAGGTTTACGATGTGATGACAGCCGGACAGAACGTCAGACATTTGATCAGCTGGAACCTTTGGCATGAACGCATAAGCTATTGGAGAGTTTTGTTCATGTGAATTTTTTGGCCTGCTTCTATTTCCCTCAAAGTTCGCCTGAGCAGTCACAATTATGTAGAGTTGAGAGCCAATAAACAACTAGCCAACTGCGTAGCTTATAATTGGTTAGAATTTCCGTGCTTTTCCTCCTATTTTTAATCGCAGGGTAACATTGCAATAATTGCAGCTATACACGATTTATGTAAGTTGTTCAACCACTGATTGTATTGAAATCTTCCCCTCTCCAGAATTCCCGGAACCTGTTCTTGTTCTCCCATCGACGCCCTAAAAGGCTCACATGATCTACATAAATTTATATAAGAGCAAGTCAACAAATCAATTTGATGTTGAAGCCTAGGATAAAATATATATATGGTAAGCAACAACCTACCTTTGTACTGGAGCCAGAAGTTGGCCGCACTCCTTTGCCAGCCAGCCCACAGTTTCCGCAGAACTCAGAGGGGGGACAGGGCTAGATTATCAAAGGGAAAAAACCGAAGGAGCATGTCGCCCAAGCCTGGAAACATGTAGGAGAAATCGGCCTCCTTCCAAAGGATATGAAAGGCAATGATAAGAATGTTTTTGTTATAGGAAATAACCTACCAAGGTTGGCAAGGAGTCCCCTGGCCTGAACTCGGGATTGACCCCCGCATCCCTATTCGTGATGTAAATCCACCCAACCGTGGCCATCTGCCTGTCCTCCCGGAAGGCGTCCACGACGTAAGATTTCCCGAGGTAGATGCCCGTCCCGTCCACCATCCTTCCCACGAGTCTGACCGTGTCCACAAATAGGGTCTGCGGCCAGGGAACGGATCTCGGGAGGACCAAGCCGTGGAAATCTTCCAATTTGAAGGCTGGGCAGGTGTGTCGGATGTCCTTGGTGTAGTCCATGACCATGGAGGCCCTTCCATCGTCCACCTCTCCGGCGGCGAGAGAGGCTCCCGTCAGGTTCGCTATCGTCGTGAGAGCCGGGCTCGCAGGACGACCCCGAGTGTTGAAGAAGGTGATGGCAGCACTTTTGTTTCCACATTCGCCTCCCACGGCGAAGCTCCCACTCCACGTGAAGAGGTCCAGGAGAAGCGCATGCAAGGGTGGTGCTCTTCTATTCAACATGACGAGGGAGAAGCCAAACTGGGGTCCTAGTGGGACTCTGGACGGGGTGAGACCAGCCGCAAAGACACATTGGAGCTCCGCGGACCGGTCCTTAAGGTCGCCGATTGAGGTGATGCGGTAGGTAGCGTTCCTCTGACAGATACAAGGAATGGTTGTAGTCGAGAGACACTGACAAACTAAGAGAATGTTTTAGTTATGAATCATTGGGTCTCACTTGACAGGTTCCAAACGCCGTGGAAGGGAGGGGCAGCCAGGCCGCCGTCTCTGTAGGGAACCGAGGCCACCCGTAGTAGGCTCCTCTTCTGCGTGGACCAAAACCAAAGCCAAGTGTCCCTACAAAGAGCCAAAGTGCACAGAGCACACAAATGACGTCCACATTTGCGGCTGCCATTTGTTTGCTTTTTGCAACTATATTTCATGCGGGTGGGTTAGTATACCAAGAAACACAATCAGACCAAGACACTCCACACCTTCGGACGAGTGGGCACGCACTATGCAATCAAATCTGTCTGGAATTGGGTAGGAAGCTACCTACAATGCTATATAGATGCGGTGTGACCCAATTCCTACAAAAAAAAGGAAAAACCCATCTACTGGGAAACTATGACGTGCCAACCTCTAATCAAGTGTGTGTGTGTGTGTTTAGACTAGACTTGTACGATTATAAACTTGCAACCAGAACTAATGGCATACACAAATAACTTTGTTAGGTATTTCGCGTACGTGAGACTATTTTATTAAATTGTTTCAAAAACATTAAAATTGAATGGGTGAAATTGCAACTGTACTCTTCAACCGACTATGATGTCTCTAGTGGTCTGGAAACAGCAACACACCGTCTCGAAAACGTATTCCTTTGACCAGCAGGACAGTTGCTTCGTCCGACGTGCCTCGTTGGGGTTCGCACGGCTTGTTCATCCCGGCGGAGTCGATTTCCATTTGCCCTAAATGATACTACTAGGAGCAAAAGCATTCTCTGTCAGCAAAAAGTGAGGATGAGAAGGGTG
>JAQGCL010000718.1:0-11610 GCA_034699605.1 Isotomiella paraminor
AAAACTTTGTCACTTATTGTAATATATCGGCCTGCTTTGGTGCCCATATGTCAAGTATTTTCACTTTCTCTTTTTTTCTTCTCTCTCTCCCTCTTCTGATCTGCTCTTTGGCAAGGAAATCTCATATATTCCAAATGCGAGACTGGAAATGGTGCAAACGGCATGAGTCACAGTGAAAGTAGAGCTGATGATGAGCATTTATTCATCTTGTTCAGTAAAAAAAGCTCTTTCTTTCTGCCATTGTGAGGATTTGTGTTTTATATTCTTTGTTCGCCGTTTTCTCCGTTCAACTTGTGCCACTACTGTCATTCCTTGTTTCATCACTACAACAGTTGGCCCATAAGTGAGGGGAAGATTGGGTATCTTAACAAGCTTATTTTTCCAGTAGGATAAGTGCAAGACATTTCAGACGGAAGCTACCCTTCCAAGAAAAAGTAAAGGGGCTTGTGTGTTGTTGTATGTATCAAGTCAACACAGTCTTACATTTTGTGTAAAGGAAATTCTAACCACCGGAAAGATTTGCTGCCAGTTTGTCAAGACTAAAACTTAAGCGGAAGAAAATGTAATGTGCACAACGTCGTGGGGAAAGAAGAAGGCCTTTTTGCAGCTTTTACCCAACAACAAACCTTTCATTTCAAACGTGTAAACTGGCTTTTAGGTTTATGCGATATTGCGAAGCTGCCATTTTCTTCCAGAGAGAGAGTCGGAATTACTCTCTCGGAACATGAAGCAGAATAAAGAAGAGAGCTTTTTTACCTTGAAAAGAGCAAAGCTACAAAACAGCTTAAATCTTCTCGCTTTCTGTACAAACAAGAAAGTGCGCAGAACTAACTTCCTTTTTCTGTCTCGGGTGACGACGCCTTGCTATCATTCCTTCTCTCTTCTTTCTCTTCTTTCTTACATAAGAACTAAGAAGAAAGAACTCTCATTCCTTCCTTGGAAGGTCTTTGGGTGTTGAGAAGACACAAAAATGCTCCATTGCCATTAGAACAACTCCCAACACACATGTTGAGCATGGGGCAATTACGTTCGATTAGGAATTAGTTACGGTGAAGAGGTGATAACAACAATGCATTCTCTCTACCCATGCAACGAGGATCCAACCAAATTGATTAAGTGATCGACATTAGGCCAAGTGACTACACGACTCAACAAAACAACATAGCAAAGGCAAAACAAAGAAATTTTACGAGCAGTTCAAAACTATTGTAAACCTGGTTTATTCCCTCATTCAGTTCATTATTCCAGCATAACTATAAACTCCAACAGAATTGAGAGAGAGAGAGAAAGCGTGGGTTTGTCCTTTATCTGATGTAGCCTTTGTTTGTTACCTTTCTCTCAATGGCAATTAACAGTTTGGTGGGCAGGGTAAAGAGTAAAGGGGCAATGAGATAAGATGGACAAAATTCATTAGAACTCCTCACGGAGAGAAGTTTAAAAGCTTTTCAAATGAGAAAAAATGTGACTTTTCTTTCAATGCTCAGTGCATGGAAATGTAGAATTTGATTTGCCATGATGCCTTTTGATAAGAAGATAAATTGACCCCATTTCGATAACCTTGAAAGACAGTGGCTTTGGTAATGTTAATTACAGTTTTGTTATTATTGCTTTTGATAAGCCTACATAATATAGAGCTTCCCATCACTCTTGCAGTCAAAGACAATGAAGAAGCCTGTACGCAAAGGATAGGATGACTGGTGCAAGGTTTAATCCTGTCCTAAATCCTCTGGTCTTTCATACAAATCGTCATGACTCTATGTTTCGTTTGAATCAGCTTATCCAGTTTCACTGTTCATTAATATAAGAAGGACATATTATTATTTAGGCGGTTTTGGTTTCTCATTTCCTGGTTTTGCATTTGCAAGCTCTCTAATCACAGCGTTTTTGGTGGTGGTGGTGGTAATTCAAAGGGTGTCCTCGTTCGGGGTTTAAAATATCTAGGTCTCTGGTTGTCGCATAGAAAAAGGATTATACCTTTTTAGCCCATCAACTGCACTTTCTCCTCAACCAAACAGGCATGTCCACTTACACATTGCACGCGTTTTCTTTCAACTTGATTACTTGACATGGCATGAGATATATACGAGAACGAACGAGGCCTACAAACAGACTCCATGGTCCTTGCATGAAAAATTAATTGACTTGTAGCTCATATTGCCAATTGTACCATGCCGGTTTGTTCCCCAATTCAATGCACATTGGGAATAGAGCACTATCGGATAATTACATTCGTGGCCTAATCAAAATTTTTCGTCATGCAGTTTCCCTTTTCCCAATAATTGTGCCAACGTAACGTAACGTATAGCTCTCTTGATATATAGATAGACCAGACACGAACGAACCACAGAACGATGGCTATAATATGGACGTAGACAATTCCCTCTAAATAAATCCTTGATACCTAACGTCCATAATTTTTCCTTTGCATGTGTGGCAAAAAGGTACTTATGGCCTTTTTTCCCAACCTACGTTCATGAATACAGATGAAAAGCCATCGAACTTTGGAAATATTTGACAGTCTATGTTTTACGTGTTCGTAAAATACTAAATAAATAGAGAGACAGAGGGAAACCCTGTAAAGGAAAAAAAGTTGCCCAGGGACTCTAAGCTTTATCTACAACGAATCACACGTGTGCAATAAAAATGAAAGATGAATTTGACCCGAATGATAACATGTCTGTTGATTACAACAAATAAAACAAAAAGAAAAGTTTTGTTGGGGAGGGAGGGAAGAAGTAACTTTCATTTCATTCATGAATGACGACTTCCCATGAAAATGAAATATGTGAGAGCAAATAATAATTGGATATTGGATCCAGAGGGTTGTTTACACATTACACAGTTAGGAATGAACACAACAACGGAGGGATATCGATTCTCTGTCTACTCCTCTTGACAGGTGTCGAAGGGAATAATGCCACTTGAGCAACGTTGTTCTTCTGGCTACGTTGGCTTGGGTTATTCAACTGCAATTTATGACAATTATGGCATGCAGCATGGCGAATCGAATCATCAGGGAACTTTCTTTTTTAGAAAAATGCCTGCATAGGTCGTCAGAGAGATATGTTAATTTGTGACCGATTCATATGAAGGTTACAAAAAGTACTAGTTTATTTCTAAAGAGTGGTTAAATGCAAGCCAAAAAGTCAGGAGAAAGTATGCCAATGACCATTAGCTAATTGGATAATTCATTAAAAAAATGCATTGAAAAAAACTCTGCACTCAAAAATGCAATGAAGCTTCAGAAAGATTATAGAAATGCTCACCTATCGAAGTGAGTTTCATATACGAGCAATGCTTATTAGATGTGAGGGTAAAAGATGCAAATTTTGTATAAAGAGTGTGTGAAGAAGACTAACTCTCAAAGAGAAAGAATGATGATGAAGAGAGCTAATCTTAGCTCACTTATATCCTGGTGTGTGCAGTGATTAATTCAACTCTAAGGTGTGAGAAACAACAGTTGCCAACGATTTTTCCATCGTGTCATTTGAGACTTCTTTTGGACAGGTCTATTTATTTGCGACGCGAGCGGTTTTGAGTTTTGACGCTTGTGATTGCAAGTATGAAAAGTGTGTGTGTGTTTGTAGTTTAGTTTTGCATACTCATGAAAAATGCAAAAATTTCAAACAATGCCAAGAATACTTGTAGCCATACGATCGATATTATAGCTTGCTTCTCATCCTTTTGTAAAGTAACAAATATATATAAAAAAAACTTACCAATTTTATTTTTGTGAAGCAACAAAGCGGATTATAGTAATCGCCACAAAAGAGGATTTTTTTGAATTGAAAATACAGCTTATTACTTTCACTTCGATATGGTATCCTGTCCTCCGTATGTACTTTTTAAAAAATCCTTTTCCCCTTTCTTTCTTTCTTTTGATGCTCTTTACTCTCTATTCAAAAAAGTCTGTTCTTCAGAAGAACCTTTGATTTTTTGTATTTTTATTTTTAACACAAAGAAGCACTAGAGTATGTGTGCGTATGTAGCTTGAGTTCTTTAATAACAAAGGAATGAGAGAGAGAGTAAATAAATTGACTGCACTGAAAGATGTTAGCAGACAAATTAAACCGGAACTGCAAAGAAATGTGAGATGACGATTGTCGCCGCGTTGGCTCACTCACTGATCTGGATCCGTGGACCCTCTTCCTTGCAGAATATATACACTTTTTAGAGCTTTTACACAGAGCTCAAGAGTTCCCAGAGCGACGAGTGGGAGAGAGAAAGCTGCTGCTTCTGCTTCTGCATGTAGTTGTACAAGGAAAGTATATACTATGTGAGACTCTCTCTCTCAACTTCCAAATAGAGGAAGACTTTGGTTCTTTTGGTCGGGAGAAAGCAAGCTCTGGATTCACGATGTACTTCTTGCTTCGTCGTTCCTGCTGGCTCTGGCTCTGTCAGCCGCTGGGAGATTGGTGAGCTGGGAAACTCCCTCCACCACAAAAACAGGCCAGCACATCGCATAAGTATACTACTTACTTGGATACTTTCACTATCACGACCACCTCTTTTACTTTCGACTCTCTCTCTCTGCTGCTTTCACTTACCGCTGCTCCTCTCTCCTTTCACCGTGAGCATATTCGGGAGATATGATGAGATGAGATGAGGAGATGAAGACCAAAGCGAGAGTTGAGAGAGAGAGTTTTTCCACTTTCACTTTACATTTCTACTTGGGGATATTTGGAACTTCCACCAAACAAATCCTCAGAGTCCTTTCCTTTAGGCGAGTCGAGGCTAGGCGAGGCGAGGCAGGAAGAGGCTCAACTATGTGTGTGTGTATGTATGTACTAATCCTGACGCCCAATTCACAGTCGCTAATGGCTTAGTGTTGCAAGGCTGCAACTTTTGCGTTGTCATTGATGTTCTTCATTCATATTAGCTTTTATGTATGTAGCCTACTGCTAATGGGAATCCCAATTCAATCTCTTGTGTGTGAAAGAGAAAGAGATTGCTTTCTCTTTCTCTCTCTTCTCCATTCATACCTTCTATGGCCTTTTAATGTCCTACCTAAACTCGATGATTAGATACTTGTGTCTCAGTGGAGTGTAGGTGGATACTAGATACCTTTAATCTGACCTGACTGATGTCAAAAATATGTAGGATTTCAGTTTATCAGGGTAAACTATCATCATCCTTTCACGAATTCTTTTGTTAAAAACCAGAGATTGGACACAACCTCCCTCCTCTGCTCTGTGTCCCTGTTCCTCTTTTATTCAAATCAGTTTCATTTTCATTTTCATTTTCATTTCATATTCATAGCCATTCAGCTTAATTCAACTTTGCATCTTAATCTCCATCAGGCACGAAGGTTTTTAGGCAAAGGCATAGGCTTATATAAGAGTGACAGACCCAAATGCTGTCAAATCAATACGAGAATGGTCAAACACACAACATTGTGATGGCGCAAAGGGACTCTCAACTCTTGAGGCACATAGTCGTTCTTTCCCTTTTGACTCTCTTTGGCTTTCCCTTCCAGACAAAAAAATTGAGCAAGAAGATGACAAAGACAAAGACGACTGCCAATCTTTGTTGTTGCGAAATTCTGGTCGTAATAATGTATTAGTATAAGGAAACCATAGGATGGAATTGAGTTTGCCTTCCTTTTCCCACATTGAAGTGAACAGTCGGACAGAAAGAGACAAGATAATGCAGAAAGAAAGAGAGACGACCCAACCCAAGCTTTCACTTACCACCCGTGCGTCTCCCTATCTTTTGTTGGAGCTCATTGTTTTGGGTGCAAGATAAGCATTATATAAGTCATGAACCCAACAAAAGTACTTCATGGTTTGCACACTCCTACTTTCTTTTTTATCAACAGTCCTGTTATAAAAGCGCACTTAAATGGGCGTCTATTAATGGTGCCCTTACTTTCCTCTCCACCCAAATAGATTTCTAAATTGTGGGCGTCACCTATGAACTGATGGACCTGTTGTTAAGTTCGACAGTAAAAAGGAGAAAGTGAGTGTGTGAGAAGAATATGACTTTTATTATACACTTTACTAGCCCTCTAGGCACATTTGAAGCTTTTACCTAATGCTGTTATAGAAAAGAAAGAGCGAAGTTGAAAGCATAACGAAGTCGGTGAATAAAAGCGCTTCACTTTCACTTCACATTTAAGGTGATTGGCATTATTTGCAGTGCGTCAGGAATGGAGAAAGGGAGTTGGAGCGATAATGGAATGATGGGTCTATATGGACTATCTATCTAGACTTATGTAGTAGACGGGAAAGCTGAGACTTATTGAGAGTCGTGAGTGAAATGAAATGGTCTTCCTTCTTCTTGTCTGTCTATGCTCTCCTTTTCTTGAACACCATGTTTGGCTTAATGCGTCCACACGCTTCGTTTCGCTTCAGATGAGAGAAAGAAGACTCTCTCTCTCTCTCTACGTTTATTCTATTTTATGATACAATGGAGTTTGCACAAGAATGGGAGCAGTCTAGTTGAAAAGTGAAAGTATAAAGCGAGAGAGTGAGACATAAGGTATAGTTTTGGTTAGGTCTAGATAGTTGTTGTGGTAAGCTTTGGTTGGTGTTGTTGTTAATGGAAAAGCTTGGCCATCAACTAACTCTCTGTGTGTTGTTCTGTTCCCCTGTTCAAAGTCAAACAAAATCTCCCATTTGCCTTGGGTACTAAATCATTCATGGGTATAATAATAATAAAGATGTTGAGTGCTAAATGGATTTATCTACCTTCCTCTCTTGCGGTTACTCTTCCTTCATTTCATCATCATCCAGCAATCCAATCCCATGGAACACTGCCAAAGATTCCCCCGGCCAAATGACCGTCTTTGCAAAAGAAAGAAAGAAAGAGGTTTTAAAAGAAAAGGTAGAAAGAAGAGAGAGAAGGAAATAGCACTGTAAATTACTCCTTCACTCTAAATGACATGGGCATGCCTGTGGAAAAAGTGAAATTTACTAATTAATGGAACTCTTGGGAAAAATTTAATTTATCTCCAGATTCCGTTGGCTACAAGGTTTATCTAATCCTTAATTAAAACTGGCTACAAACACCAGAGGTTTTATAAAAACGAATAGGAAGGAAAGGAAAGGGAATTTGCCGACCTGACGAAAGTTTCCATCAGATATCCAAGCAAATAGGTTTACATGACAGGAACATTCCATGCTCTATTATCGAAAAGTATATAAAGATTCATAAACCCTCTATCATCAAAGTTTAAATGGTTGGTAAATCATAGATAAGGATTATGAGGTGGTTGGTATGGGACATGATGGAAGTGGTGTGAATAAAAAAAAAAGAGAGAAAGATGAAGTGAAAGCGGAAGGCCCGTCCTGGAAAGAGAGAAAGTATAAAGTTCCCCTTCCTTTCCTCTTCTGACTGACACTCACACCTTTATATATTCAGGATTGATTGGAAATGATCTAGTGTAGTTTAGTGTAAGTGGAGTGCAGAGGAGTGAGGAAGATCGAATGGACGGGGAAAGTTGTTGGCTCTGGCTGACAGAGTGAATAGATTAATATTGATTTCCTGTCGCTTTGTGTAGCATAACGTGCCCAGATTTCACCTTCAATTTCCAAAAAAGGTTTTTTTTTGTAGGAAATGGAAAAAATCATAGAGAGAAAGAGAAAGGGAACACATGAAGCTGTATAAAAGTCTTCCTCCTTCCTTCCTATCGATGTTGTTAACTCTAGCCGTCAGAAACTTTGGTTGCGCAAGGGATTCAATCATGTTTTTGCTACCAAAATTAATGTCCAATGTTGGCGTTCATAATTCCTACGATTCTCTGTCCAATATATCCTTTCTCTTCTTTTTTTCTTGCCACATACACAAGTAACATTCACTGATTGAAGTTGCCTTCCTACTTACACAACAACTCTTACAAATTATAGAGAGAAAGTTATTTTATCTACTCCACAAAAAAAGATAAGAAAAAGAGTGGCTTAGGCATGTAGATATGCGGCTTCATTTGACATTTTCGCTGAATGGCTATGTAGGAAATGAGAATTAAAAGACTGGACCTTTTTTCATACCCAAAATGTACAAAGACACATTGACTAATTGTGCACTTTCTTTGAAATTGAATAAGGAAAAATTCAATAAAGACTGAAATTGAAGTTGGCATCCCTCCCTATAATGCAATGAAATAATAAATTGATCCTTTACACGATAGAACTCTGACTCCTACGGAAATGATCATTATGATACCCCCACGGGTATTCGTTCCCAGAGTTCACACACAAAATTAATTAGTTTGGTTTATCATATTTACAAGAGGAGAGAGAGAGAGTTGGGTCCTTCCTGAGGCTTTGCAATTTATCACAGTTTTCACCATCATGAGATAGAGAGGTTTACCTGCACCTATAGGTAGGTATATTAAGTAGAAGGAGTCAATTAACATGAAGCAGAGAACAACGAAACGAAGTGAGTGGAGTAAGGTTAAGTCCCATCGACGTTGTTGGAGAGAGAAAGTTGGATTCATAGAGTCAAGCCTTGGTGAAAGTATGCTATAGGGGCAACAATAGATAAATATCATTTCATTTGCGTCCCATACCCCTCTTTTGGATTTACTTGTACTTAATTACACCTATACTATAGACTACCTATAGATGTATTGAATCTTTGTTAAGACAAACTTCGACTTGTGTTTATAAAGTAAAGTTCCATGTGCGACATCAAGTTGGAGCAAATTACCCTACACACCAAGGCTTTCATATCTTAATTTCCAACTCTCTTTCCAACTTTCTTTCTTTCTATGTGCCTGCCTCTGCACTCTTGTAGAAAGTTTCTCTCTCTCTCAAGATACTTGGAAAGAAAGAAAGAAAGCAAGAGAAAGTTGTTCGCCTTAAATAATGTAATTACACAAGAAAATGGTTTACCAGAATAACAATCACTCAACCCTCAGGTGGGTTTCTTTCTTCTTTAATCCGATTAAGACGCGAGGGTTGGGCACAATCCCGTCTTGCCCTAATTAACCCCTTTAGGGAATTATTATTTGGGCACACAATGGACCATGGGCCTGAAACATGTTTATAAGTGGGGGGAACAAAGGATCAATCACAACGTTCAAACAATTAACTAATTGTAAGTATATATACGGCCGTTTATTGTGGTTTTTGGCCCTTTGTCTCAAACATCATCATCAATTCAGAATAAACATGCAGTGAAGAGAACGTCAGGCATTGATTTTATGGAAAATTTTATTTAAAAGGAAGCATAGCTTAAAGCCCACATATATATTGTTGTATACTTAACATTGAATGTAAAGTTACAGAGAATGAACACCGAGAGAACTAAAAACACTTAAAACACAAAAAAAAAAGTTTCATCATTAAACTTAAAATCCACTTTTTTAGATAAAGATTTAAAACTTGTCTGAATAATATTTCTATGCTCAACATTCGGATGGACATCATCATCATATTTTCCCCCTCGTCATAATGAATACAATTTAAAGACTTGATTTCTTCTTACGTACTAAAACACAATTCTGAAAAGCTATAACAACTCAATGAGAGACTCTATAAATGTATATCATTATCAGAAGAAACGTCTCACTCTCAAGAGGTGGGTGGTGTCATGAATTGTGACCTATAAAGGGGTCAACGTCGTCAGCTTAGCTTAGCTTTGTAGTCTCAACACCGTAACAACATAGCACATAAAACAGTGTAATTTTTTTTTGTATTGCGCTGCAACTGCAACTACTTTCTATATCTTTGAAGAAATTGTCAATGAATTGAACAGTAGTTAGTAGAGGAGTGCGAATAGATACACAATGAAGCAAACACTTGTCACTAGCAACATTACAGGTAACCTCGTTCTTAGGATTAGTTGCAACTAACAATGACTCTATAGGAGGCCAGATAACGTCGCGTGTGCCTTAAAATTACATACGAAATGCACAGGTAAAAGTTACAGGAAAACATGCCACCACGTTTGCCAAGTACAACAATTACTGCAAATGTGTGTTATTAATTATTATTAGTTCCTTACAACTACAGCGTTTTTGTTTGCAACAGTTTGACTTACATACATAACCAGCCTAAAAGTGGAAGTAAAAGCGTCACAACAGTTTATCATTAAAATTTAGATAATTATCGAGAAAGCCAAGTCGTATGTAAGAAGATACAAATGAGATTTGCTTGAATTCCTCTCTCGTCCACACACACGCATACACCACATACGCAAATAGGAAAACATGTTTCTGGAATTTTTAGTTTTAAAGCTGTCTGAAAAGCTAACTCTAGAGTTTAAAAGTTGCTAGTGTTGTAGTAGTAGTAGTATTGGCAAAGTAAACACTGATGAAACATAATTTATAGTTACTGTATCACCAGTCGCCATGTAAAGTTTGTTTTTTGAAGGCGTCTTTTCGAATTGTAGCTTTATTTATTTAAACCAGCGTTTTATTATTATATCATATCACTATGTGAACCCAGCATGACATAATTGTAGCAGCTATTGTTTCTAATGGCAGTATGAGTTAACAAGACAAAGGGTATTCATCATCGTTTTTTTCTTTCTTGCTCGTAATTGCTCCTTGAGACACGACCGATGCCAGCAGCAGGGTTACAACAACGTGTGTTTGAAGAAGGCGCAAGGAGGAGGGTACATGCGATTTTCAAAAATGTATTTAAGGAACTGATTTCTTTTTAAAATATTGAAAGGGAACCACTTTTTGTTTCCAAGAAAAAATTAAAAGACAAAAAAAAACCGTTGCAACTTCTAGAATGTCAATTGTAAAGAACTGCTGGCTTTGTAAACTGGCTATTTAATTGTAACTCTACACCTTTACATGCTGCATTTAAAGCAGTGTCTTCATATTGGTCGTGATATATAAATCTTAGTGTCAACCGCAAAAGGTTTTGTCAGTTAAAGCACTATAAACTACACCAAAGTGAAAGCTTAATTATACTTTTATGGTAAACTTCAGCATTACTTCTTCTTTAAAGTAAAAAATCCTCGCTTCTTGGGTTCATCCTTCTTTTCAACAGAGGAGGCTGGAAGGGTTTGTGCTCTTGAAGGTCCAGCACTTTCCCCTTGGCTAACGTCCTCAATACCTCGCACCCATTGATTCATTTCTTCGTCATCCCGAGCTTGGAATAAGTATTCGCCTCCAAGGGACAGTCTAGTAGCAAACATAATGACAGTTGAAGACATGCTTAATAATATTCAAGACGAAAATTACATACTTGAGTCTAAAAACGTGCTTCTTCTTTGTATAGTCAGCTGCCACCTCAGCAGTTCCGTTTGCCAGGTCCACGGGTACTTCACCACGGAAGTATGCATCGGGTTGGGTCTTGAAGTTCTTTTGGTCTTTGTAGAACATCAGAGAACCACCTTTCATGACCACGTACACTTTGTCCCAAGATCTATTTTTCAAAATAGCGTCGTAATAATCATTAGATTCATAAACAGTGACTGTCAGGTTGAACATACCTGGTGGATGCCTTCTTCGTTGTCGACTCCCACTCATGCTTTCTCATTAGAGAACCCTCAAACACACCGTCTTCACCCGGTCCTGGACGTTCTACAAATATTTGGTCAATAGAAGTTGTAGCAAACCATTTTTCCAGGTAATAACGATCCCCATGTTATCACAGAAAGGCTGAAGCTTGTTATACTCAAGTATGTTACAAAACCGTGCAAAAAACCAAA
>JAQGCL010000719.1:0-11609 GCA_034699605.1 Isotomiella paraminor
TTGTATGTTTGAATTTCCAGCTCAAGTTTTAGAATTGTTAAGTTCTCAAAAATTTGTTTATTGTTAGTAGGACAGCTTGTTTAGTAGGACAGACTCAGATTCCATTGAAAAAGCAGACTACCACCAAGGCCTTAATTCGATAGACAATATCATTTTGCAAAACACACAATAATCAACACACACGCATAACTTTCTTGTCTTTCTCCACCGCTAAGTGATGCCGATCAAATCTCGTCCGCCAGTGCCGCATAACCGAGTCCTAATTCGTCTCATTAGTCCATTGTTCCCGTCCACTTTAGCTACTTCAATTAAATAACGATCCACTAAAGGATTGTACCTGCTGCATTTTGGTAATTATGCTGCGGATTGAATATAAAACAGGATAACCAGAACACGCCGTGTTTAAATAATTAAGCAGGTTCTTCATTCATGCAAAAAATAGCTGCCCCAACGTCATTTGTATAAAACTAGCAGGGTGTGTGCGATAAGTATTTATTATGTTGAACCGAGATTCACGGTATGCATAGGATTTTTATTAACCGCCGCAACTGGGGTATACAAATGACATTTCAGTGTATCTGTTTATCCCTCTTTTAACCAACGTTTCAGAATTTGTTCCCTGCCTGCCTACATGACTTTTACTTTATTGCGTTTAGGTGAAATCATGACCCGACCGAAATTTGTGCGAAAAGAATATCCATTGAGATCCCTTCTTGGAACCTGTTCAAAACGGAGTTGTAGGAATTCTATTGGTTTTCTGGAATTCGTGATATTCCTTGCACTCTGTAAGACAACTCCTTAAGAAGAGGATCTCCCTTAAGGAACGACAAGGTTAAGCAACTAACGATTGCCCCAGACCCCTTTGAGCAAGTGCTATGCTGTTGCACATGGTTGCAGATGTTCTTTTTTAACCGGTTTATTTCATTTGGTTTCAGACAGAGGCAGCATGTAAAGTAATCTGAAAAAAAGTGAAGTGGCTTCGGCATCAACTTTAATCCAAACCAAACTGTGACTTTTCTCATGCAAATAATCCACTTAAAAGGTCAACCTACGAAACTAAGATGAAATGAGAATGGAATGTGCAAATAAAACAATGATTGTTACGTAGTATAGAGAAAAAAGACAGACCCAAAAGGTGGCACTTTTCATAACACCATCGGATAAGGAAATTAGACTGACCATCGGTATTTCGACTCAACGAGAACTTGATAGAGTCCAATGTTTTCATGGTAGCAAAGCAAACGGCGTCTTGATCTATGAGGAAAGGTGTGTTTTGACAGCTACTTCTTTTCTTGGACCCTGGGGTGTACCTGACGTTCGATTGTCACACCTTCAAAGAATATGATGATTTTGGGAACTGTTGAATACGGGCAAAAGTCCCACCGACCATTCATATAAAAGCATGGCCACGTGGAGCAATTGCCCGGATTTTATATTCCCATGGTTCCATTCTGCACCGGCGAACTTTCTCTGACTTTCACTTCCACGCCTCATGGAGGAATTGAGTGAAAGCATTAGTTGGCGGAGTCAACGAACGATGTCTTCTCTCCCGGCAGCATGAAGATGACGATGACCATTGTCTGTATCACCAAATATTCATGAGAAATTAGAGACGTAAGTTATTATTTCAAACTACGGATGAATCATCAATTAAGAATGAGTTTCCCTTATGATCAATAAATGAACTCTGCCTTGCTGGTGAAATCCCAGCGAGAGCCTGCACTAATTTCTGCTATTAGCCCAGCACAACACTGAAAACGGAGCAATAAAACGTTGTTGTTGCTCACCGGATGTTGTACATTTGCAGAGCATGAGTGTGCATCTTCATTCCATTCCCAGTGGTCAAGATTTTCCTGCTCGTCATATCATAATTGATTTGCAGCAAAGAAAAACATCCACGAATTCAATTCAATTGAATTGACAAGTTGATCACTCGTAATTGTCACCCGCACAACTTTTTATAATAACAAGACTGATGGTGGTTATGCCGAGCATCCGGTTGCAGAACCTGCTGCAGCCTCTCGTGGTTGGTACTTCACCAAGTATGTATGTAGAGAGACGCGACTTGATTTCACGTTCACATCCCACATTTGAATGACAGTTTATGACTGTTCTATTTAAAATATCACTTTATGTATTTAATCTATGTAGATTTGTGGCAGTCGGAAGAATTGCATATCCTTGAGAAAAAGGATGACTCGAAACAAGATTACCATTCTTGCTCAATTTGCGTTACAAATTGAAAGTAGATAATTTGTATATTTGTGCCACTTGGTGTATGAATGAGTGCCACTTGGTTTGCTGACGATATGACTTTTAAGATGCTCTTACGAAGCCAGATTGCAAGTCAAGAGGACGTTGGTTTCATTTCAGGGCTGAAATTCTGCCAAATCCACAGGATAGGAGACAGATAAAGACCAAAAAGACACATTCCTTGACTCGTGGAGGATAGTCACTCCACTCATGCAAGTGGGCAAAGGCGATAAGGGACTGATACAGTTTCTGTGGAGTTACACCGAGACATGATTTTTAATTCTTAATCCCTTGATGAAGATAAATCAAATCTTTAGTTTTTTTCCCTAATTCGGAAAGAAAGAGAAAGACCACATCCAAACCATACCTTTTCATTCAACCCAAGGAAGGCACATGTTGAACAGAATGGAATATCAGATAAGGTATAGCTATATAGACGTAAAAAAATTAAGAGCAAATCTTAATTTCCTGTGAAATTAATTAGCGATGCAATCCTATTATCTATCACACATCCACATCCCATTATTCTCATTTAACCATCCTCTCAAACTCTGCTAATGAAAGCAATGTACCTATACAAAGATATTATTATTTGCTAAACATAAGCATACTTGACTGAATGACCATGGGGACTCTCCCTCTCCCTCTCTCTCTGCCTGGGTTTGGAAATTATTATGAATTAATGTGCGCACCGTTTGGCCTGACGCTTCATAATCTCTGTAGCATCAAACATCAAAAGTCAAGATGCTTGAGCTGAAAGATGGCCACATAAAACTTAAACTGAATTTATTTTTTTGATGTTGCATTGCATTTTGGGCTACAGACAGACTTATTATTTTAAAGTTTTTAATCTGATTGTTAGAAAAGCGTAATAATTCATGCTAAGTTCTACAAAATCTACGTCTCCCTCTCATTCAATTGTGAGCTCTTATCTACCCAAGGTTAGGTTCACAAATGTAGCTTGAGTGAGTGCATCCCCTCGTGAAACTACAACGACATCACACAAAAATAAAAGAATGGGTGGTATTTATTTAGCTACCATACTTCTTCTTTTCTACGTTGTTTAATTTCCCTTGTTTGAGAAATATGGAGGAATTTTAATTCATTAAAGTTCCTGTGCTCGCTCGCTCGCTCAGCTCAAAGGTGATAAAAAAGAATGAAATATCCCAGTTTTATTGGCTTGATAGCATTTATGCTATTAATAAAAATGAAACATAGTCATAGACAACACGGGAACCCGGTAATATGTGTGAGGTCTGCCTGCAAGTGTATTTCGTCTCTTTTTAAATGTTTCAACTTGAGACACAAAGCACATTTTTCCACCTGCCGACCCGCTGCTGCCCAAACCTGCATTAATGTAGTAGGAGGGACGGAAGGCTGCTGATAGTTAACAACCTGATTAATTATCACATTTCGCAACGGCCAAATGACCGGAAGATTTAAACTGGATAAGAATCAGAAGAACAAATAAGGAGAGGAAAAAGAAAAGAAAGGTTGGTTGGCGAGATACTACCACACCCGGACAGGATAGTAAAGGAGAGAGGAAGACCATTCTATTCATCCGTCCGTCATTATTAGCGCTGCCACAGTGTGTCTGCTAATTGGGAATGAGCCATGAGGGTAAATTGAGTTAGGTTTGGTTGAGGTGCATCACTTGTGGATCTCCTTAAGTACGCACTTTTAATTAGATATATTAGAAACAATAAAAATTGCAACCGTGACGCCCATTTCATTTCTTTCATTCATGTCCGGAAGAGATAATTAAGCATTAGCACACCCATCATCACTCTCTCACTTCCACAGTCCGACTTCTAGCTTGCCCGGTGGGAGGGGACGGAGTAAAAGGTTTATGCTTTGTTTACAAAACGATAATTTGAGAAAAAAGAGAGTTACAAAGTGTCGCTTGCGAAAATAAAAATGTTGGTCAAAAGACAACCGAATGCAATTTGCACCTGTTCTCCTACTCCCAATTAAGGGATTGCCATCTTTTAAATCCTTCTACATCGGTTTCCCTTATGGATTTGCAAGGAGATGGAAGGCAGACGTCGAGAAGTAAAAAATTGGCTATGCAAAGTTTAGTTCCCACGATGGACAATTCATCACTTTTTTAAAGTTGGGGGGGCAAGAAGTAATCTTGAGGTCTGGTGGAAAATAAAATATACGACTTCATTCTACCTGATTGAATTCTATTTAAGAATAGTTCCCCTCTGCCTAATTAAAATGGCTGATGAAGACGATAGAATGATTTTTCACAGGATTTGCACACGCAAACCAGTCATAGTATCTCAACCACATCATCACCACGTTTGCCTCTCTTTGCAACAAGCAAGCCAAGAAATAATACTTGCAGAGCATGGTCAAATTTATTGTGCACGGATGATGAGAGGATGAGTAAGGTAATAGTAATGAACAGTCGGTCTGCGCTCATTAAGAAAAAAGAAATGAATGAAGAGTTATTTTGTAAAGATGAATGAAAGAAGTAGTGAATGCGGGATGTTGTTGCATGAGGTCCAACATCAGAAATGAGTAAAGTGAGATTGAAGCTGAAATTACTTGCCCAGTTACCTGCACTACATTCACATCTTATGCAAAACTGAGAGTTCCTGTCTGCCCCATGAAAATGTCTAGAGCTCGTCAGGAAAAATGCTAACTGTTAAGGTACATTTTATTGTTTCAGTCTTCTTGGATCCGGTAACGTATTCTTAAATCGTCAAAGGTTTTTGTACCAAGATATTTATGTGCAAGGTATTTGCCTGATTCTGTCATTTTTTAAAACCCGTCTGAATGAAAAGCCACATGTAGAACATTGAATTAATTTGTAGCATTTGAACACATTGGAATACTATGCAACCTGGTGAAGCCACTTTGTCCATGGATGGATTCTGCAGACAACGATTAACACCAATTGTATCAATGTAATATCAATACCTATAGCTGTCCGTGGAAGAAAGGGGTAAAATGAATGAGTTGTCAGGAATGAATGAAAGAGCGAGTGAATGAATGAATGAACTGCTGAATGAATAAGATAGTAGTGGCATCATTTCATGTCTCATGTTGATACTCTTCCCCTCTTGTTTTGCCAATGTGGTGCAATGTGCTAAAAAAGCTAGGGCGAGGCTGTAAAGTTATGTTGCCTTTTTGATCTTGCACTATTATTGCAAGAAATGAAATGAAATCTCGGATCGAATGGTTGGATGAATTACTTTTTGCAACTGGCTGAGAGAGAACCCTCACTTCAAAAAAGTGCCTCTTATTCTTCAACTACTTCAAGTGCACTTCTTTTGTACATGCACATGTGCACCATGTCTACAATGTAGCCACGCAGACTTATCGTTGTTGAGGGGTTTTAAACTTGCACTTTACACCGTATATCTCATTCTCCTCGGTTTGGTTTGGTTTGCACTTTAAGGTTTTTAAAAAAATTCGTGTAAATCTTGGTCAGCCAGCCAAATGGAACAATTAAATGACTTAACTGTGCTTGGGCACGTTCTGCCTATTCTTCGACTTTTCTTCTTCTCTCTTCTCTCCTGTCTCAACAAAATTAAATGCAATGAAATCCAATTCAAACAGATCAAACCAACACAATGCCACTCACTCACAACTATCCATCCGTCGTCGACACCACCACTCTACTACTATCACCCATCACTGTTTTTAGCTAATTAGATACATAGACACTTGAATATAAAGTTTAAGATTTTACGTTTCCAATTGATATCAGAACGGAAGATAATAGAATAGAATGGGATGAAGAAAGGAGGAGAGAATTTCACACGATCTGTTGGTATACCACCACATCATCAGTCAAGTCAGGACAGACAAAGGCATTAGTTGCACCTGTATCAAAGGATAAATAAAATAGCGTAGCAAGTAACTAAGTAAAGTCAGTGTGCGATAAACAGCGAATAAAAAGCCAGGAGTAGCACTATCACCGTCATTATTATCATCATTAATTTCGACATACTAAGTCTCTCAAGACTTTGTGGTCTTATATTAGGCATCCTCTTTTAGTTTTTAGACGCTTGGTTTTACATTTCATTTCTTTTCTTTGGATGATGGGAAAGAAAGGAGAAAGACAAGGTATGCAGAAGAAGAAGAAGAAACAGACGAGACAAGATTATTGGCACTACTTTTACCTGTTGCATACGTACATTCGTTGTGCCTTATAATACTTGGCCGCAGTGCCGAGAAGATTACTGAATTACAACGAATTAGCGAATTACTTTGCTGTACAAACTTGTCAGGATTTATTCACAGACGGTCTGCATTCCTTCCTTCCTTAGTACATTCAGCATTCGTAAGAGAAACCATTCCCCTCCTCATCCTTTCTTTAGTCGCTAATTTATAGTTTTAATTATATTTTGACTCTAGCAGTGGTCATCAAATGAGACAAACGCAATGTGAGGATGACAAAAAGCGGTAGTAGAAAAATGAACAATCGGCATACAATGTCCGCTTCATACTCTGTTCTAATTTGAGACTTTATGTGTCAACTGCTGCACTACATAGCACGACAAAAGGTAGAGGCAACATGTGCAAGCATCTAGCATTCAGTGTCGTTCTTATTAAATAATGCGACTGTTCAGACAATGCTACATCAGGAGATTACTTTGATGAAAGTCCCATCGTAATCTTTTTAGGGCTGAGAAAGAAGTGATTCAATCGACTTGTATTGAATAACTCGCTTCGTCTTTTCCTCCTACATACTCTTGTTTTCTTGCACATCCTTCTTCCTACTTATTTACCTAGTTAGCTGAGCGAAGATGTACATGGTGTGTTGTTGTCGTCAGATTGATGCACATTTACCTTTTAATAAATTAACTTGCAATTATGATCAAGACTTCCACCACACATCCTGCAGACCACTCTACTTTCTGACTCGGATTTTACAAGTTCAGCCTGCATCCTGCATCATTATTTCATGTCTGGTCTGCTGTGTCGTGGCTTGTGTGAGCTGGCTACAAAATAGTTTCTGTAGTTAAGGTAAATGGGATTTTATCGTATTTTAAATAGCCGTGTACACATAATTTAACAAACTGCCTGGGATTCTATTTGGTCTTTGTATTGGGATACGACGTCATTTTCATCCAATGTGTGTGGGTTGAATTGCACACTGTTGGCTGACCAGAACGGACCACGGACGGATTCGCATGTTGCCTTTATTTGTGTTTGTGTGGGTAAGAAAAGCGAAGCAAAAAGGTAACAAGGCATGCATGATGTTGAATGAATGCTGATGCATGACATCAGAGACAAGACATCAATTTGATCTCTGTGACGGGGATTCGCACAATACCACAAGACAAGGAGCACTACTATTCGCTTTGAAATAAATTTCCGAAACAAAGTTCCTTTCTGTTCAAGTTTGTTTTGACGATTTTTCAGGCATAACTGATGGATTGTCAAATAGTCGTTTGCCATAAGGTTTTGAAAGGTACATCTGTCTCATAAAAATAAGATGTAATTCAACCAGTTGTGACAAGAATAGTTCTGTGAATAATCCACGGTTGGATGGGTGGGAATATTTTATGTC
The DNA here is from genome assembly GCA_034699605.1 of Isotomiella paraminor. Classification (NCBI taxonomy): domain Eukaryota; kingdom Metazoa; phylum Arthropoda; class Collembola; order Entomobryomorpha; family Isotomidae; genus Isotomiella; species Isotomiella paraminor. The sequence continues at coordinate 7,784 of JAQGCL010000719.1, forward strand.
GGCGGACAGACAGCGAGACAACTAATTAATCTTGTCATTATGAATTCATGTTTTAAAAAATAGCCTAGCAGTGGACATAAGAAATGGATATCTAAAAGTCTTTACATCTTCGGACGGCTTGTTCCAAACAATACCACATCGTCTCACAAATTACGCTTAAATTGAAGAAAAGAAGCCGCCCAACCAACGAATGATGAAGGTATTTCAACACCACCAATGGATGGATGATAACTTGAAATCATTCAAATTGTGGAAAATAAGAGAATGATAGGATGAATTGGATACCAAGAATTGAACCACCGGCAAATGAGTTCCGCTTTCTGCTATATTAGGATAGAGTTGAATACAAAATCGTTGATGAACAGCAATACAACAATAACGTGCTTCAGAAAAGTCTGTTCGCCTTGGCATCATGATTGTTTTCAAGGTGCTTCGTTCGATTTTTAGCTTTCACCCAAAAGATGATACCCAGGAATCGGTGTCTTTATCTCATTACCTCAACTGTTAGAAAATCAAAGTATGTAGCTTCTGTCTGCATACAACTCCTTCTGTATTTCATTGCCTGACATGCATTTTTAAACCACCGTTGAACCACGGATCAAGGGATTTAATTTTATTGAATTTATCATACCAATCTTCAATCAAGCTCTAACAAAGGTACCATAAACGTGGAGGAAGATGCATGGGTGACGAAGAGGATAACATCTCATTTCTGGAGTGTTATGTCATCGGTCGTTCTGCCAAGATACCACTCTAGCGTCTCACTTTTTACTGTTCATGAAACCTGGATCTTTTCTGCACATATGAAGATCTCATTTGAATTTACTACAACGTGAATCTCATTTAGGCAACAACTGCCATCCGCCTTATCAGTCATTCAGCGTGTGGGAATGAATTAAATTGAATAAGGTGACGCGATATGCTGCTGCTCAGAGGTAGGTAGCGTACTTATTACAAAGTATGAAGTAAGCTTTTAATGGGCATGTTGGATTGTATGTACGCAAGTTGATATACAGGACGAAAACGATGATCATCACAGAACCACCTCCTATTAATAAGGTATTTAGTCAGGTATAATAAAAAAGGAGAAGACGATAGAGTGAGAGAGAGATAAATAACGTGTTGGATGATGATGACATATGTATTATAATTGAATATTGGTAACATTGGTTGTAAAAGCTATATAAAGGATATTTAAGCCATTCAACTTTGTACTTGTTACAACATTTCCTGCCTGGAAAATCATTTGATTTGATTCTTATCAAAGAAACACACTTGGCCTCTGAGCATCTTTGGAGTCGAAAATCAAAAGCCCACACCGGTACCCTTGATGACAAAATATCAACTTGTTGCTTGCTTTCGGAAATGCAAAAGTTACATTGCAAGTTAAAATAGTCTGCAAACAATTATGGACTTGCGAATGTCCTTGTCATCATTTGCCAATACTTGGTAACCAGAAAAAAGATTTACTTTTGTCTACAATAGATTTAACTATGGACAATTGAAGAAAGATTTATGCTGTTTTTCTCCTTTATGGTCTTTCTGAGCTAAAATAAATGACATGCATCAACGTATATGAGGAAGGTAATTATTGATGAATGCTGTTCCACTCCACACTAATTGCCTACAAATTCCGTGTCACAGAAATTTTTAAAAACAGTGCACAAGGAGCAAAAATACTTGTTAAATGACGTACATTTAGAATATTCAAACCTACTGATAAAAAACAAATACAACCGAATATAAACAGTTTAGACTAGTTTGCAGATTTAAAAGTATTTAGAATCAAAGGAAACACGGATGACATCAATATACCTATACGTTCGTCTTCATGCCACTGTCTGTCTCTCTCTCTTTTCATTCATTTATCCGGGTTGAAAGTTTGATGTTTAAAATTGGTTTAATTTGGTTTCGCAAATCTAAACATGGTGATGACTCAATTGGAAAAGATTGTAAAGAGTGCCTGCCTTGCCTACCTATGCTGCCGTTGTCTGATGTCTATGCCCTTGTCATTCCTTTACCAAATGCACGAGGCATGTTCCCCCGAAATACTCCATCCATCCATACCTGCATACCTAAAAGGCAGCATTATCTCTGGGTGTGAATTAATCTAACGCACCCTGAAATTACCAGAGAACAACAACAGAGAAAACACAATGGACGCATGTCAACTGCTCATCAAAACCTTAATAGAATCATAATGCCGATATCAAATGTAATAAAAGAAACAATTTTCCTGTTTTCACATTCAAAAGCTTGATTGATAATAGATTGCATTCCGACTCCAAATCTCGCCACGCTGTGGGAGGGAGTAATGTTAATTGCTGTCGTATTAAGTGTCTAGTGTTGCATCCTCAAATTTATAATGACAATGCATCGGGGAATTGATGTTAAAAGCTTACTTGCCTGATCTCTGAGAATCAATTTGGACTCTACGAGTAAATTCGTCTCCTTTACGCTGAAATAGACAAAAAAGTTCACATTATAAGTTTTGACAATTCAGGGAAACAATTCAGTGTCACCATGAATTTTTAATTTGGACTCCTCATGAACGTCGTGTCAAGAATGAAGAGTCCATGGTTTGTTCTGTACAAATCTCTCAGTGCAGTTAAACCGAAGTCTTTGGAAAATGATACTTTGCTTTATATCGTCTTAATTAACGAGGCAATTACTGTCAAATCTGCTCAAACAGCATTGAAACGTGTCAGTCTGTCACATCATTTCTGTGCCTGGATCTATAGATGACATCAATGGTCAATATCTTCTCTCTCAAAAACTCTTTTCTTTATCAACTACTCCACGATGATGCGATGTCCTGAACCCACCGGACTTAACTTTATTGCACACACCGTACGCATGATACATGTACGAACAAACAAGTCAAGTACAAAGTATTCAACCCTGCCCATTCCAATCGTATACGACATGTAGTTTGCTCAATGCAGTAATGTCAAGTATCACAAATTCTCATTAAAAGGTGATGGGGTTAAGAGACTTGGCTATTTTCTGCTAGTTTGTTGGTTTATTTTACTTCGTAGATATGGTGTTACACCAATTTTCCTTATCCTCATCAAAAAAGAGAACTTCTGTGTCTCTTCTTCTCACCGTGATCAGCGTGTAACACTTATCTATTAAGAAAGTGGATCCAAGGGATGTCTCATGCTAATCCATACGCAAGTATCTTATTTCTTCACATTATGCATAATAATAATATTTCACATTGCCTGTGATGTGTGTGGGTGGGTGGGCTGTTGGTGTGGGTACAAGTTGTTTGGTTGATGATGTTGATGAGTGACTGAGTGAGTGGAGTACACCGAGTGGAAGTAAGTGGGAATTTAACCACATCACATCACTCACAGATATCACTAAAAATATCATCATGATACAATAATATAGGGTTAAACTTCAAAAGGTTGGTTTCGTTTCATGTCACTTTGTGTTCCATTTTGACTGATGACTAAACGGCTCTAGTATTTATAATCTGTTGTCAAGAGCGAGTAAACCACGCGATAGATAAATTGATAATTTGAAAATTAATCACAGAGCCTAAAGAGTCTCTCTCCAATCCAACCCCTCCAGCTTTGAACTCTGAAGTAGGGAGGAACTCTCTATGTTTGCTTCTTTGACTCATCATCACTGTGCAAGATGTACAGTCATCTTAAGACTTTAAGAAATGTTAACTTGGACCAATGTAATGTGACCCAGTCTAAATGGATCAATGACATGGATAATCTTGCTTTTGTTTGTTGTTGTGCAATACACGTCCAGGCAAAGGTTCAAGAACATTAAAATTAATGACGGATTGGATTATCTCAGCTCATAACAA
>JAQGCL010000720.1:0-11605 GCA_034699605.1 Isotomiella paraminor
ATCAATTTTACATTCTCGTTTTTCAGTCTATTATCAATTCGCACCAACCCAATGCGAGGGATTCCCACCGGACTATACCAAACAATTTAAATGTAAACTGTAAGCTTTTTTACCATATAGATTACTGGACTTTGACTTACCTGTCTTTGATGTCGTAAAACTTTGGATGAAAAAGTATATCACTTCCGGACTCATTATCACCAGCACCGGTGGCATCCAACCTAAAGTTGAATAATGACCATCAAATAATGGGTCAGCCAGAGCAGTAAGTATTTTAGCTATTTGATAGGCAAAACCTAACATCAGTTACAGTTCGGACCAGGTTTCAAAAGGTTGGTTAGAAGTTGCCAAAGTCGCTGATCCTAAGGAATATGGAGCAAGTCACTTCGCCTCTCTGAAGAAACAGCTCATGACGTGGTTTAATGGGGACATGGGGAATTGTAAATACGAAACTATATCTAATCAAACAGGATAATAATAATAATAGTTGAGGACATCTCGGTGAGTCCCAAATGGTCAGACTCCATGCCTATTTTCAGACAACCCCCTGGATTCACGGACAAGCTGCTGTCATACATTTGCTGATTGACAGGTCTTGAACTTCAAACTGCTATTAAATACTTGAGGCCGGCCAAGTCCGTCAAATCAACGCCATTCATGACTGTGGTCGTCAAAAGACCAACTGTGATCAAGATGAGGGATGATAGATATCCAAGTACTTGTGTCAAGCCCCTTCAAAACATCTGCAATAACAAATAATTCTTAATGCAAGATGAAATGAGGGTAGGCTACATATGCAGTATATGCATGTATGTCAAAGGTTCTAGCAGGAAACGTCGCACCCACACGCAGGGGAAGCATTTCAGCCGTTTTGCTTATTTTGTAGATAGGAATTAGCAGCAGTGCAGTCGTAGAGTTGGGAAGGAGGCATCAGAATCAGCAGCATTACATTGCCCCTACCACCGGCATCACTCAAACTGCTTCCTACGATCTTCTCTCTCTTTCTCCTCCTCCTGCTGCGGAAAGTGTTGTGGCGATTCTTGCTTCATATGTGAGACTGGGAACATGCATTACAATCTAAATGTATGACGAGTTCAATTGTGTTTTTATCAATTACCGACGATTGACTTGGTCTTTTTGCAAAATTGAAGTAATTGGCCATAGCATAAATCAAGGCCCTCCTGCCACTATGAAGGAGAGACCAGATAAGCATTTGTGGGATTAGCTAGAGTGCCACGTCTCAGACGACCGGACTAACGGACATTTCAGCTGCATGCGAATGCTGAATGATTTTATAATGTAGTAGCCTACCCTAACAAATTCAGCTATGGCCGGTTAGAATTCAAGACCATGACGTGGCTCAGTATGTGGTTGTAGTTAGAGACAGGTTGGGGGAAGTACTGCCACCGTTAAACAAAATCATACCGCCGGGGAACACCAACAACAAACCCATTCGTCCCAAAAAACTACCAACTCAACCAAACTACGACATAGGTGTAAACAAATTCCCAATCAGCCGAACCAGGAAAGAAAGGTTTATTATCTTTGGTGTGGGTTTGAGCGAAGAAAGGAAATGTCTCATCAAAAACATGATCAAGACGAAGTACTGTGTTACAGGAAATGACAAGGATTATGCATTGGATTTCATCAATTCCATCGTTCCACCTGACATCATGGAGACGAATGGAAATGTGATCAACATAAAAGTAATGACTCTGTTATTCCAGCTAAGTGGACTTGTAACCAGTAACGAGTTTCGAAACAACGACCTACGACACTACAGTCCAGATTCTATGACATGCGAATCGAGTTCTTGGAACGGCTAGAGAACAAATGGGAAATGCTCAAGGCGTGGAACGATTTTGTCTTCTGTCACAGGCTTCAGTCTTCCTTCAACGATAGAGATGTCTTTGACTGGAAGATTTACAAAAGTGAGAAAATTTAACATTAAAGTTAGGTTTTTTATTTATTAATGATCATATAAAAATATAATAGCGGCTTTTGGATTCCGTCCCAACCTCTCAACCAATGACACAAATACGGGAGAAGCACTAATGGAGGCAGGTGCATCCCCACATTCCACCACGGGGAATGAACCGGTGCCAATGGAAGTTGACCTAACATCATCCTCTAAACCAAAGACAAAGAAAGTCTCTGACATTACTAAGTTAAAGGAAGGGAGTGATAAAGGTTCTAGAGCACAGTAGAACTATGGTGATGAGTGAACTGTGTTCAATGGGTAAATCTGAAAAGCCATTAGCTGAAGACTTGATTAGAGTCTGGAGTGAGGGAAGACAAGACCTGCCCGACACTGAAGAAATGAAAAAAGATGTTAGGAGAACGATGGATGGTTTACTACTAGTGGCGAATAGAGAAAGTCTAAGGGACGCTATCTGGGTAAACAAGCCAGAGTTGAAGCCAAGGGTGCAGGCTTTCTTTTGGAACAATCAAAAGAGGGATGAACCTTGGTTGAATATCAAAGAAAAGAACGCAAAAGCATTTGCCGAACTCTTGGCCAGAATGAAACTGAAAAATGTCAAATCATATCTGATCAAAAACGATGCAACAATCGAAAAGATGAAATACGTTAAGGATATCAGAGAGTTGTTTTCCCTGAGCAAGAAGTTCCTAAACGATAGGTTGGGTAGGGTGTGGGGTGTCTTCAGAACCGCAGATGGCTTGTCCAACTTCATTAAGATCCATTGGAATACGGAGGCGGTACGTGATCTACTAGCAATCAATAACGAGGTTCAAAGCTTTGAAGCCATACAGAAGGCATTGGAAACCTATGTCGGGACATTACAACCTACCCAAAAAGTCAAAAAAACAAAAAGAAAAGCAATGTAAATATTAAATTGTACAAAATGACACAGAAAGTAGTAACGTAATAAAATCGAGGATTTTATGTCGTTAATTTTAGTGCGAAACTTGTTTTGTAAATTTCGTGCAACAGGCTTAACCCAGTATTGCCTTTACAACTACTACTATTACTTTCACAATCACCGACTTATCTCACTTTACTCATGGAACAGACTACAAATATTGAAACTCACACGAAAAAAAAGCAGTAGACAAAAAATTTATGTGTAATTTGTAATTGTTTAAAATTTCAACACAAATTCCTGATTTGAAAAGGTAGCCCTTGATACACTCTTCACAAAAAGTCTTCCAGGGCACAAAGGGCCGAAGGAACAACGCACGTGGTCGTATCAAAAAAAGGTCAACGTTATATGCCTTCCCTGCCGACAGTGGAAGTGGTTGGAGGTGAGAACATTACTCTTTGTTTGATCAGATTAAAACTACAGCCTTATCTTTTCAGCTGACGGGATCATGGTGCAAACATTTTCATGTTTATTCTGCCCCAAGGTGTACACCAATGCCCAATCCCGGAGAAAGCATATGACCAGGCCTGGCAAGAACGATTGCAACCTGAGACTGGCAGCCTTGTCTTTCGACAAAAGGAAGAAAATGTACAAATCCGTTAAGCGTCCACGAATTCCAAAATTGGCGACCAGCAATAATGAACCATGATGTCTCTATTAATCAACAATGTGTTTAGTTGTATTTCCATATAAATTCCGTAGTCCAATTTGAGTTATAACATGTTAACAAATTTGAGTCATTTAAAATCTGTTGTCGAATCCGTATTCAAAAGTCATCCTCAAGACAATCGGTTACATTTACCTCAATCCAAATTGTTTTAACAGCTGCAATAGTTGTTTGAAGTCCACTTTGCAAGGCACGCCGCCTCCAATGTTATGTAAAACATAGAACGCAATAAACCTGAATTCTTCCACCTCTACCATCTTCATTGTGCTGTTCACGACGAATGAGATTAAAACTCAAATCATTAAATATTTCAACGGCTCTGGCTCGACTTTTCTTCATTGTGTTTATTCTTCACATTCTGCACCGCCATTGGTTGTTTTTTTATCGACACTGGTTGTTGCTTTTATCGACACTGGCTGTGCTTTCTATTGATTTTACAAATGTTTGAATACATCTACACAGTTGATATTATTGTTGAGTCACTCAAAATCTGTTGTCAAAATCGGACGAGACAAGGTATGGGTTGGACCCTTTGAAAGTTAAAAAATGTCAACTTTATTGGAAAATCAGAAAAACTTCAAAAGTGGCTGTACCAAAACATTTTTGCATCATTATTTAGAGGATTTTTGTCTGGTTAAAATGATGTATAATACAGGTATGGCTTGGACCCTTTCAAAGTTTAAAAATGTCAACTTTTCATTAGCAAACGATCGCACTTTTCCAAAATTTTCAATCCTCTAGAGGCTGCTTCTTTTCATTACCAAACGATCAGAATTTTCCAAATTTTCAAACCTCTAGAAGCTGCTTCTGTTCATTAGCAAACGATCAGAATTTTTCAAATTTTCAAACCTCTGGAGGCCGCTTCTTTTCATTAGCGAACGATCGCACTTTTTCAAATTTTCAAACCTCTAGAGGCTGCTTCTTTTCATTACCAAATGATCGGAATTTTCCAAATTTTCAAACCTCTAGAGGCTGCTTCTTTTCATTACCAAACGATCCCACTTTTCCAAATTTTCAAACCTCTAGAGGCTGCTTCTTTTCATTACCAAACGATCCCACTTTTCCATATTTTCAAACCTCTAGAGGCTGCTTCTTTTCATTACCAAACGATCCCACTTTCCAAATTTTCAAACCTCTAGAGGCTGCTTCTTTTCATTAGCAAACGATCGCACTTTTCCAAATTTTCAATCCTCTAGAGGCTGCTTCTTTTCATTACCAAACGATCGGAATTTTCCAAATTTTCAAACCTCTAGAGGCTGCTTCTTTTCATTAGCAAACGAAATTAGTTTTCCGTTACATGTAGCTTATTTCGTATTCTAATTTTTATTTTTGGGTTTGCTCTTATGGCCTTGTCCGTAGCTACATGTGTGGGAAATGGATAGCTGAAAACAGACATTCGGGACGAAGTCTTCAATCTTTATTTAAAGAGAGACGTTTTTGACCATTTTGTGTGTGAGATCGAAAAGGTTCGGACTTTTCGAATTTGCTGTGTTCCTCGGAAAACTAAATGAAAGACACAATTAGTTCCCGTAGGGTTTGGGTTAGGAAGGTTGGTATGTGTTGGAGGATAGGCTTTAGATACACTGTTCCCTGTTTTCTATATCATATCTCTCGTCCTTTGAGGTCGTCGTTAAAAAATAAGGAAGTTAACCTCATTTTTGACCAAGTCATCGTTCGTCTGTGTGTACGTTTCTGTGACAATGGTGATATGGCACAAGGACAGTGAATGGTGGTCTGTACTTGGATAATCACCTGTTATATCATTTACTTCTTGAAGGCCTTACTTCTGGATTTGGAGGCACTGCTAATATGTGCATAGTGGTCGTACGTACGGAAACGTAGCATCTTTCGAATGTTACTTAGTCGTTGCAGCATGTCGATCTGGTAAACATGGAAAGCATACTTGCCTAACTTAACTTGTGTTTTATTCGATTATTTAAGTAATATAGTATCTGCTAGTACTACAAAAAACGTATCAAGCCACAACCAGAGAGGGCGTTCTTTAAAGCACATCCAGCAAAAACCTCTTTGCAACAAGCTTTGGTGTACCGTATTGCTCAATCTTGCTGCAACAAGGAATCCAGCATTCGGCCCTGCTTGTTATGCTTGATTGAAGAAAAAAAACAGACAGAATTTTTGCAATATCATGTGCGCGGAGGATGCCGCAATCAAATTTAAAGACTTTCCTAATGTGTGTGAATTAAACTTGTTTTTTCTCTTGGTCTCCGAACATTCCAAACACCTAATTAAATTATAATTGTGCTAATAAATATTTTCGACGTCACCCTAATCCCTCACCCACCACAACAAAAGCTGTGGAGACGCAAACCAAAAAGGTGTCAGGGAAAGGTCCAAATAACAGCCTTATGACTCTGCTTTGTTGCTTTCCCGTCTGTACTAATGATCGAGAGCGACCTTCCTCCCACACCCAGTGCGTTTGCATTTTTTAGCCGTTTGCAATCTAATCGTCCTAAACGTTCAATTTTACTGTCACACTGGCTGCCCATACAACATATGTGTAATGCGTAACGACGTTTGCCTTATTCCTGCGAAGAGAAATTGAATAATTCCTAATGACGAGTACACGAGGTAGTTGTTAAAGTCGTTTAAAGAAGTGCGAGACTACAAAATATGATCGAAGAAGCGCATATTTTAGCACAAATGTCAACTTGCCCCTAACAAGAAACACCATGCGATGCAGCAGGTTAAGAGAGAAGAGAAGGGTTGAAGGACACAGACACTGTTATGCTTCCCATGCACTGTAGCAGCCACCACCACCAAAAACTGCATTCCAGTGGTGGTGGTGGCGAGAGAGAGTGTGGTGGATGATGATTCATTCAATCATGCTGCATGTGAGAGAACACATGCATTGCCATCTAAATTCATGGCAACTTCAATTTTGTTTTTATCAATTGCGAACGATTGGTTTGGTCTTTTTACAAAATTGAAGAAGTTGCGCGTAGGATAAATCAAGACCCTCCTTGCCCTATGAAGGAGAGACTCGATAAGCACTTGTGACAGTAGACAGAGTGCATCGCCACAGACGACGGGACTAACGGACATTACAGCTACATGAGAATGCCGAATGATTTAATAAGGCAACTACCTAAAAAGGACAGCTTTTTGTCTTGAACACCGAATACTTGTTTTACGAGACATAGATATGTACTAGGCACCAAAATGGCATTAGGATAAACCGTTCAAATGATTGGTCTTTCAACATTTGGCATTTTATATAATGTAACTGAAAACAGCAAGGAACAAGGCAAGGTTCCACACTACGTTTTTATGCTTTTTGCCTTCAATCAAACAGAAAAGGCAGGGCTAAATGCTGGATTAATCGTTGCTTTGTATAGACGGCAGAAGGTAAATTTTAAAGTGAATGAAATAATTAATACAGTTGGGAATTTCGTAAAACATTTTGATTGTTAGCTATTTTTTGTATGGGATTGCTTTAAAGACAACAGTAATTCTTGATGCAGAATGAAAAGAGGTAGTCGTCGTCCTAATTTCAGAAGTTATTGCATAGTTATAGCATACTCTCTGCCTGTGGAGAGAGAGAGAGAGTGTGGTGGTGATGATGATTCATGCAATCTTCCCCATGTGAGAACAGAGAACACATGCATTGCAATCTAAATGTAACGCGAGTTCAATTTTGTTTTATCAAGTGCAAACGATTGGTTTGGTCTTTTTACAAAATTGAAGTGATTAGCCGTAGGATAAACCAACGGTCTTCTTGTCATGTGAAGGGGATACCCGATAAGCATTTGTAGCAATAGCTAGACTGCATCGTTAGAGACGACGGGACTAACGGACATTACAGCTGCATGAAAATGCAGAATGAACGCATAAGGTACGACTACCTAAAAAGTACGAGAATTGACGGTTCATGGCTTTACTGATTTTTTGTTTGGTGAATGTGCGAAAAAGAATCTAGAAAGTCAAGTTCAAGTTATAGATTAAATCCCAAGTTTGGCCTCTTGTTCAATAATATATTCTATTGCAATTCTATAGGAAAAACCCAGAAGACGACTTGCGAACTGATTTCAACGATAGTCCTGCGTCGTTCAAATATTTGTGGCGTCCAGTTGAAAAAAACAAGAATATCCAATCTTAATGCCATATCTTAAATTGAAAACAGGCACATGGAAGCTTTAAATCAAATTACGCAATGTCGAAATAAACAATTCGGCGTCACTCAGGCCAACAACCAAAGCTGTGTCCACTTTCTTTGAAGAAGTATGGAGTTGTCGCAGAAAAATTCTTTGGAGTCGTAGACCGTTTTTTGAGAAACTATATGGCCCATAATATGGTTCAATTTCTCTTGGAGCGATGAGAATTTTATGGTTTTCTGCAATAGCTCGTTGAGGCATTTGTTGCAATCATCAAACATCAAATTCTTGTGTTTTTCTTTGCTTTTCTCCCCTACCCAAAAGAATGCCAACCAAACCTCCACCTTGGGAGAAAGTAGCAAACAAACCGGTTCTGCAGAAACCATTAAGGAAAGTGTTCCAAAGAACATGAGCAGGGGGCAGGGAAAGGGTTTTCTTCCACCTATAATATAATATACTATCTCTCCATCTTTCTGTTTGGTGGACGCCGAAAATATATTTTCCAAAGCTTTCTTATTCAACAGTTTTCCCTGAACCTTTTTAATTTGAAATCTCTGGTGAAAATTGATTTGTCGGGACTAGATGCCACAATTTTTTATTTAATAAGTGATGAGTTGTTCAAGATGTTTTCAAGACATTTCAAGATCCTATCTTGCTTTAATAATATCTTGCAACGAAAATGCAAATGACTCTTTATGAACGCAGAAAGTTTCAAGTTGTGTTTCATCGTCCACAACCGCTGAAGCACTGGGAACGAAGGAATATTTTAAATATTGTCTGTAAAATAAAGCTATTGACGCGTTTAAAAAATGTCTGATGATGCGGTTGTTCAAATTACTTCCGGTTTCATTATTGTCATCACTACAAGTGAAATCACTAACCGAACTGTTAAACAAAATATGAATGAGTTTCCAAAAAATACAGGACGGCGTGTGAGTATAGCTAATTTGTAGGAACTTACTATTACTCAAATTTTTTTGCTAGTGTTACCTCAAAAACATTTGAAGCCAACCTCAATTCCGCGAGTTGAGGTTTCAAATAGAAACAAAAAAACAGATTCAGCATAAAACGAAGGAAAGCAATCATGCATCATATTTTCGTGCTTGGGCACAGAAAGAAAGAAGCAACTTTCGTTGTAAAGGTTTGGCGTCGGTAAAATATAATAAAGGATTTTTCTTCAAGTAGACAGCTGAGCGTGTGGGGTTTGAATTTTAGTACTATTAAATCATGCACATTTGGTTCTGTTCGAAAGAGCTACGAGGACTGTGAAAACTTTGGAGATGTGCCTTGGTCAGTTTAAAGAAAATTTCAAAGCTACTACCCGTTGTACTGAATTTACAGTTTGGAAACCCTGAGGAATTCCTCACAGTTCCTTTTGACTCGTGTAACTTTTCTTACATTAAAGTCCCTCTCTCTCTCTGGGGTAGGCTATAATCCTTCTTATGGCATTGGTGTATGAGGGCTTTAAAGTCTGAACATTAAGGGTTCCGACTTCAAGTCTCACCAAAAGGTTCAGAAGCTAGCTGGTAACCTACAGATTCGAGATTCATTTCAAAAGTACATTGATCATGATTTATAAAGAAAGATGTTAGAGTTGTCTTAACAAAAACATCTCCAAAGCGTTTAGTTACTGCAACTGTCCGATAAATTCAACCTTAATATTTTTGACTTTGACTTTGCGATCTCATTTTTTATGAATTCAATTCGTCAAACTTAGTTACTTAGTGAGTTACAGACATGTCTACTGTTACCCATATTTTTCCACTGGAGTAACTGCTTTCACCACCGTATGACTGCACACCACTGAACGGTGTCAAGAAGTACTCCCTTTGGGCTCCAATATACAGTCAGATTTTCAATTTTCACATATTTTTAGGCTGTATAAAAACCAAATTCAGGAATCCCCGCCTCACACACTCAAAACATACGTCAGAAAAGACGTAATTTTACTCTCTTCTCAGATGGTTGTGGAAATTAAATGGTAGTATAGTGCAAATGGATTTCATCAACCTGACTTTGAATATGCACAATTGCGTAAAAAAAGTCGGCTTCGAGTTTCCGCATTTTATTCAATTTTTAAATTTATCTCCATCCAATGTTCCAGAAAACAAGAAACCAATAAAAACGTTCAAGACAGTTCCATCAAGAAAGATGGTAGACCCAAAATCATTGAATATAATGATCTGTGACAAAGCTATATGAGTCGATACTTATGAAGCTGAGTGATGTGCCGCTTACCTATGTATAAACCTTAATAGGTCATCAAATTTCCAATTTCGGCAGCAAAGTATTTCAAAGCTCAGAAACTTCCATTTATTGGGTATTTCATACCTCTTCATTTTGTCCTCCTGCATGACTTTTGTCCGACGGTCACCACTTTTCCGGACCCTGAGGGCATTGGCATGCTGCATGTACCTATCCAATGGGTTCCATGGGTCAAAAGTCAGAAGTGGATAAAGGATTAGTGTCTCCCTTCCAATTTTTTCCCTTATGCATTTTGCACTGGAGGGGCATGGTTGGAGTGCCTAGCCTATATGCACACAGGCAGCTTCCAGCAGAGCAGAGATTTTCGTTTGTCCTTGTGCCAGCAGTCTGCATCCTGCATCCACCTATGCAGATACAACCCTTTCCCACAGTCTACATGCCTGCAACTGCAACCCTATCCCGCAACGCTTTTGGTACTTGCACTGATGAAATACCTCCTTTAGTCTTTCAGGAATTATTTGTCTTCAATCAATTCTAGAGTCGAATGGAAAGTTTTTAAATATTGCAGTTTTTTAATTAAGGAACAAACAATCTGGTTTTCACCTTACTTTTTTGTTCTAAATTATTAATTAAATTTTCTAAATAAATTAAATCAATTCTAAATTAAATCTAAATTATAAATTAATTAAATTTTTTATGAATAGTGAGTGAAACCTTACATTCAAAAAGATTTACCAATAACATATCTGTTCAATTAAATTGCAGCCTTCATATCTTACATTTTTGGCGTCCAACATTTTCAACTTTCATTACTTTAAAACTTTGTCCAAAAAACGTTCTCCTTGCCTCCACTAAAACCTGTAAATCAATGTCCCTTAAACAAGCAAAACGCTATGCAAAACTTGAAGTAGTCACGAATTCGTCGAAATACTTGATTAGATGCTGACGAACCTTGGTAAGCCACGACGTCGAAATACATAACATGTACTCATAATTTTGAACCACTAAGATCTCATGGTCGGTTTCGTCTTGCATGCCATAATTCGATAGATATAGCAGCAGTTTTCCTAAAAGTTAAATAATACTATTGCAAATGTCATACTGAGGCAAACTTTTATGAGCTTGAGTGTTGGAGATTGCAGAGGCAAAGTTGGTTGAAGCAGCGTGAAAAAGACCGCCACCACCACTCACACAAGCTGGCAAAGAGAGGAGACAAAGGCAAGACATCTGGTTTTACATTTTTCAGCCCCCGCTTTGAGGGCAGAAGTTGTTTTTAATCCACAATATGACGCAGTGAAACAGGAAACCTTTACAAGAAGCGGTACAAATCACTCGTGATTTACACTATTTTTTATGAAGACGACAAAGACAGAGAGAGGTGTGTGTTTGCATATGTCTGCAAACAGCAAAAACATTTTTTGACTTTAGCATTCAGCTTCTGCAATATGAAGAGTGAAGCTCTGTGAGGATGAGGAGCCGAGTGAAAAGAATTATGGAAGAACAAAATCATTGCGAGTGTCTGGACTCTGGAGTTCGTTTCTTTCTTCTACCCTTTCGACTTGCTGGCTGGCAATATATTTTATGTATGCCGTTTCTTTTAACTCAATCACCCCAATAGTTGCTACTTTTTGCAAACTACATACAGAAATGTCTTAAAAAGCGAAGGGTACGTTAACTATGCGTACATGGTTATTATTGGTGGAGAACTCATGTGTCCAATCATTTCAGCTCTTTACTAC
>JAQGCL010000721.1:0-11600 GCA_034699605.1 Isotomiella paraminor
TTATTACGTGTCAGACATCTCATCCTTCCTATCTAGGCAGGGAGAGAAAATTATTGTCATGCAACTTCAACTTGGGTGTATGAGTAGTGTGAATGGGTGAGCTTTAATGACATTTAAAACAGTAATTAAAGGATTTCTTGAGCAAAAATCATATTCATTGTCTCATACATAATTGATTTATGGTATAATTATCTACAGTAATGATTAAAAAATTCAAATTACACACTCTTTTTTCTTTATGGCAGGACACTGAGATTTCCTCATCCTTATGTGAAAAAACTCTTTCATTTATGTCTCTTGGCAAGAATTGTTCCTTTAAAAAACTTGATTAATATGTTAACTAAAGTTTGAAGAAGAGAATGTTTGCCAATTGGTTGATAGTTGCGTTCATTTAACCAAATGTATTCTCACGTTTCCCCCAGGACATGAGTTGCTGTTTCGGAATGAATGGACCTGAAGTCGATGAATGGCAAAAAAACAACAACAACAAGAGGTTGCGGATTATTAATAACTTTATTTTTTATTTGTTTCTAAAGGTACTACAAACTTGCACCTACATCTCAAACACATAAATAATACCTTATATCTAGTAGTTTATTGAATGAACAAGCCGTTGTCAAATTTTGAGGATTGAAGCTGTTATAAGAGAGGTATTAATTACAAGAAAACAAATGAAGTGAGTTATGCTAATTAATTAAAAGCTTACCAAAAAAACAACGAAACAACATTCAATCAAATAGAAAATGGCAGGAATATATGAATCCAAATAATCATCGTGTCTGTCTCCATTATATTTTACAATTGAAAGAGCTTAATTGTTAAAGCAAAAGATTCATTTAACAATATCTTGGTCTAAAAAAGAGGTCTCTCCTTACATCATAGAATACTATCGATACTTTGTATCTATCATCTATAGAAATATAGGAAACACTAGACAACGCTTCTCTGCATGGCCCTTCCTCCTCCCAGGATGTACAAAGGGAGGACAGAGGAATCTATCTATGCAGGATGGCGTTTATAGGAAATGGTGATTCGGGTTTAAGAGGTATTTAAATCATGGCTAATATCAATAGTGTTTCTCCATGATGAGCCTAACTTGTAGCATAAAATATTGTAGGCTATTTCTACCTAAGTAATAATAATAACGTCCAAACTGGATAACTTTAAAAATGTAACTAGGAACTAGAGACGTATTTACTCACTTAAAGTAAGTATGATAAAGATTGAAATATTACACAACATTTACAGCATTTTAGGTGGATGAATCCCAACTCGCTCATTTATTTAACCACAGCTTTTGCAGTGTTAATGAGGAGGATTGTATCTTTACCTATCTAAAATTAACTATGGATGAACTATCTATATAAGTCTTCTTCCAAGCTTGAGGGACAATTAAGTAGCTAACTAATAACTACAATAAATCCAACTATTGTACAACTTTTAAAGCTTTTACGGAAGGTGGCAGCCGTTTTGCTACGTTCACCTGATGTAACATGTATCTACGTTAGTAGTAATTAGTTGCTTAATTCAAATTAGATAAGTACTTATTTAGAACTACCTTAAAAGAAAAGCGTAAGTGACTGGAGGTATGTTAAAGAAAAGATGACACACTTGTTGCATCAGAGATTGTGACACTGACACTTCACTTCAGAGAGAAAAGTTTCTCACCTCTTTTATAAATAGATGTTTTTCTAGGTATATTTTTGTACATTAGGCACATGATTGCCTCCTACGTTAGATTTAGTAGGTATGTAACGTACAATATGCCTATGATGTACACAGCATAGAAGAACCAAACTTAATTTGACTTATCAATCAGTAATCAAAAGTGAAATAAGCCATGAGAAATATATATAAAAAAATAGACCACATTTCCAGGAAATCTCGTCAAAAAAGACGTTGACACAACGAAAACTAAATGCTTTCCTGACACAACAAAAAACAAACCGAAAAGATCTCTTTTACGGTCACGAGGTTGATGAACTTTATAGTTACCTATTCTATCAACTTAAATTAAGAACTACGTACTGCTTCCGCTAGTTTAGTTTAATTACTGTTGGTGAGGGAGATTAAAGGAGACAATTCGCATGAAATGACTCCATTTAAAACGTCTCGTTCTTAAACTTACAATCTCAGCATATTTCATATTTGGACGAGTCTGCTTGTAGATATATCGGCTTCCAGGGAAACGAACAGATATCTATATGCATTTGAATCTAGCAGATCTATCTAAACCTCCACGACTTTAAATATTTTCTTAGTCTATGCATTCCTGCACTAATAATGATACAACTAAAAAGAAACCATAGGTAATAATTAGATCTTCTCGGGTCGCCCCATTTTTCCGAAGACGGATTAAATTTGATACATTCTTTCAAAACGACAATGACAACTAGATTTGTATAACCGTGCTTTTAAAAGTAATATGCAGAGACTTATTTTAGTCTAATTAGAGTTATCTGTATGAAAGAAAAAAGCAGAGAGGCTACAAGATTAATAATTAATTACATCTTCCTGGTACACAGACAAGCAATAAGACTAAAAGTAATGATTTTTGAGAAAACTTATGTTCAATAATGCTCATGTATCATATAAACAGACTAAAATAGTTCAAACCTTTTCAGATTTTCCGTAAGTCTGATGAAAGCTCTACGGGGAAACAGTAGTGAAAGGCAATTGTAAGCCTTTTCCCTCTTATTACTGTCAGTATAAGTTATAGAGTTGAGAGATTAATTACAATAATACTTAATTCTATCTAGTTTAAGTAGGGTATGATTAAATTAAGAAGCATCAATTAGTGACTTTTAGATTATTAGCGTCTAAACTACATTTTTACCACTAAATTTTTATACATCTGTGAGAGGTTTTTGGCATTGCAACAGGGGTACTGTTGCAGATGTCTTTCACCTCCACTCCAAGTTGTACTCTGTCATGCTCTTTCTTTCTCAAAACTTTCCCTAACCAACTTTTAGGTAGATAGGTAACTTTCGCTACATCTATCTTGCCGGTTATTATCAGGTATACACATCATACGTTCTTTCATTGTCATTTCAATTCCTAATTATCTACCTCCTATACTCATTCATAATCTATTCACTCTTTTACAACCAGTGTAATGTGCTACGGATACTTTAAAAACTTGGCAAAAGAGTGGAACACAAGTGCAAAATGTTAGAATTCTAACCTTAAAAAACACAAAGCAAACCCATACTCCAAAAAAATCCACATATACCTTAAATTAATGTACAAATCAAGATCATTTGAAAGAATAAGTGCTTTCGGTTGGAAAGCACATTACGTGTCGTTATCATTATCTATAGATAAATATTTTTTTACATCCCAATCTACCCACGCTCACTCTCTACAAGACCAGTTGGTTAGCTAATTGTTATTTAAGTATGTACATATAGATATCTACGTTAATTTATTTTGCACCATCAATACAATATGTATCAATCAATCAGATTTAAAAACTAGAAAAAGGAACCCCACCACCATGCATCTTCCGTAGCTGGATATTTGCCGATGAATGAACGGAATGTGGTTGGCAAAGAAATAGAAACAGTTCAAAGTTTCCAAGTAACAAAACAACTGCCTAATAATAATAATAATAATAGTAACGCCATTTAAACGCAGGTGTCCAAATGATATAAGTTTTAAAGTTTTGTCCCTCATTGCCCTGAATTAGTCAGTAATTGAAGATCCTACTACGCTATCAGGTAATGACTTGAGTAGTCATTCGTGTGTTGTTCTCATCAGTAATTGCTCAAAGTGCCCCTGGGACTGTCCGGAAGAAACCCTCACTGGCTCTTGAATGACTTTTATGTTGATGTTGCTGCAATGTTTGGGAACAGTGAAGGGGCATCTCTCGTGAATTTCGCCAGGTCGCCATGGAGTTTGCACTGATCTGCAATACAAAAAAGAAAGAAAAAACATTTTAATTGATGCAATACAACTATTACAATAGGTACTACACTATTATCCATCATCAAGTCAATCACCGTTGAACATTGAAGCTCAAAATCTACTACGCGAGTATAGGAGAGGGATATTGTGAAAACTACAACTGCTTTTTCCACAAATAAATGACGCACTAACTCATTGTACTCCAAGCACGTATCTTTCATCAAATTATTTTTTATTTCGAGGAAGTTGTGGCAATATATCTTTCCAACAGTTACAAACAACGAGGAGCAGAGAGAGAGAGAGAATTGACTTGAATTAAGGAGGGGAGAGAAGAAAGAAAAGCAGATCAGAGGAAAATAAATGGACGGGTAACAAGAAATAAATAAAAAATATTGCCCAGGGTTTAAAAAGTCAATACATTACTTGAAATACTTGAAAAGATCGAACCATAATAATTTCTTGCATTGTTTTGTTGTTGCTTGCAAGTATTGTCGAAAAAGTTCAATGCGCGAAGAGTGTGTGATTTGACCAAACCATAAAGCCAAGAGTAAAACCCTGGACCTTCTTCTTGGCGTGATGCCATTCCAAGAATTCGATTTACACTTACGACACAACACCGCATCATCATCAAGTCTTTCTTTTTTTGCTTTCATTCTTGAATGATCTATGCTCTATTCGAAGTCTCACCAAAAAACTTTTTAAAACAACGCATTCCCTGGGACAAGATCTACCTACCTATTTTCCCCTCACCTTTTTTTACAATTAATTCTCTTTCTACCAGTCAGCCAATAACGCAAGCAATTTATTGGGAAAAAAGAGATGGAAATTGCTTCTTAGGACAGCCTTTGTCTTGAATAATGCAGCCGAATGGTCAAATTGTAATCTATTTCTTTACATCGAACAATGGATTTAGAGAAGAGAGAAGTTTATACTACAGAGAAAAGTATGAAATTAATCCAAGAAAATCCAGGTTTCTCATTTGATACTGGTTTATAGGTTAGGTACCTGGGTTAATGGGATTCTGCAAATTAAGTCAAATGGAACGAAAGATTGTCAACAATGAAAGTTGCACCCAAAAGAGCAATTATTGAACTGCGTTTTATCTTTAATTCATGCCGTAAATCACTGATCTGCCTGATTTTATTATCCCCACACAGCAAGAAACGAAGGATTTCCATTCGAAATGCTATCATTAGATTATTATAGATGAGCTAGCTCCCACCTAATGTGATTTACTTTTGTAAAAAGTGAGCCACACCGGAAGTACTTTGGACAGAGAGGGAGTCAAGTCAAATATTAAATAATTACGGTAACAACAACCCCCGAAAAACAAGTCATTATTGTTGTTACAGAATAAAAGAAACCAAGCGAATATTTTTGTGACGGCTTTAGTTTTTGAATCCGATCCGGTTTGGGTCATGGATCTATGGGGTACATTATATACAACCCTCTCTTATCTAAGTTGGTAGAGAAGAGAGGAGGATTTGAGCTCAGATCCATTAGAACATGAGTGCCCTAGAGGAAGTCCTGACTTGACTCTAATAATTCACCGGTAATCAGTCAGCCTGTTGATGTTTATCCAAATCATTAAAAAATCATTAAACAACCATCAGACGACCCATCCACCTCACCTCTACCTCCTCGTCATGCAAAATAGCATAAGGATACAATGCTCTGGAGGTATAACCTCGTTGTTATTTATGCTGATGCTGATGATGGGTGTTCAAGAAGAGATGGATCTAGATTTTTTGGATTTGTCTGTGGCTGCCCTCATAAATTACAATGCCCATCATTATTCAAAGAGATTTTAATTTTTTTGACGTATTTATTTCAAAATTAGGATTCTGATAAGAGAACAGCATCACGACATGACGATTTGAACCATAGCAGGGTTGAGAATACACGATTGTTCTTTAATGATAAAATTATTTTATTCATGAACTTGACTCCGAGCGAGCATAGGGTCAGCCAATTCAAGAAGAGGATGAATATTGAACATAGGATAATTTGTTTGATTGGAAGAGACCAAATCAAAAGCAACGGTTTCATTTTGTTACCTTCCTTTTCTTTTAAACCAAGGGTGAAACGGATTTAGCAAATCGCTCACACGAAGCAATAAAATGTCAAATCAAAGTCTTCAAAAGTGTGTAATTCGTTCATTTCGTGAAGTGAATGTACGTCATGACTCTCTCTCTCGTCTCGTTTACTGGTCACTCACATATGCCTTTTGTTAAGGAAATTACAATTGTACCAAAAAGTGGAGAGGAATTAGCCTTGATTTACAATTAATAATAAGAATATATGAAGAAACGTGTAATAATGAAGAGCCATAATAATGGCATCCGTTCGTCTGTGGAAAATGTATTATTATTACCTACAATGGAAAATTGAATATGGGGTAATTTAGGTAGGATGCAAAGAGGGCAGACGAAAATGATACAGATTCAGCCTCACGACCATCATATCTGTTCCAAGAAAATGATACTCAGGCACACAAACAAGTATTCACGCATGTGTGACTGCGTTTTCTACAAATCTTTTTTTCAACCCAAGGATTTGTCTTTTTAAAAATCGTGATTTGATATAATGATGATGCGGGTGAACTGTACGGGGGGAGTAATGGACTCAAATTAAATTTAGGCTTCAGTTCGTCACGTCGTCGTCTGATAAGAAAAAATTGAACCACAAATAGACGTTATTCATTTCATGTTTTTCTTCTGGCATTCAATTGAGGGTTTCTATATATCCTGCTGGGATTGATGAAGTCAGATAAAATGGTCATGTAAACACCAACTGTGCACTTGGGGCATCGTAAGAAAGAAATGAACGGCTATAGCTTTCTTCCTAAAATCGCAATTTATCGCATATTTTGATTGGACTCGCTCGCACTTTCATTCTGCTGGAGTCACGAGGAAATACTCAGAAGAGGTCTAAAAGACTTGTGTATAAGCACATTTAAAAATATCTCTTTGTAGCAATTTACAATTTGAAAGTCTGTTTCAAGTGGGTTCTCCTTTTTCAATTAGCTTGGAAAATTCGTTAGCTTATAGTATTCTCAAGTTAAAACCCCTTTGGTAGGTACGAGCAAAGTACAACATCTCACTCAAGACCACCTTCCTTCCTTTTGCTTAAGGGGAAAGTTGTTAGTCTCTACACACAAAGTATTAAAAATAGTTCCTGAATGTTTTTCGTAGAGAGAAGATCTCTCTTCTAAACTAAGTCAAGTGGAGTGAGTGGAGTAATGTTGTTTGAAGTGATTTTGTATAAAGAATGAGAGGGAGAAAGTAAAGTAAGAAGAAAGGCAGGCACAAATCTTCTCTTCTCTCTCTCTTGCCTTATATTAAAGTTCCAAATTGGCCCATTAGTTAGTGAAAAGGAGAAGAAATCATTATTAATACTTCCCCACTTTCCCTAGATTTCACTCTCTTCTCCTCCTTCTAAACTTACCTTCCTCCTGGAAGTACAAACTCAAACTTGAGTAAGAGAAAGTAAGAAACTTTCTCATCAGAAGAGGCAAGGTTTAAGCAACATTTTATAGTTACCTTCATTTTCATCTCTCACACAGAGAAGAAGAAGAAGAAGAAGATGCAAACCACACCTTACTTTACCCACCAAGCAGAAAAGTTATCCTTGAGGAGGAGAGTGCCATACCATACCACACCACACCATAATGGTATGGTATGGCATGCTGTAAATTAAATCGACATTGCACATTGCTCTACCTTCCTAATGGACGTGCTCTTACATCTGCTTTTTCAAACGACGTTAATTAATAAAGATGATGATGCTCCTCGGAACAATACACAAATTCACGTGGGCGAGTGTGATTTGTGTGAGGAACTTTTGAATATAACACATAATTGTAGCTAAATGCCCAGTTGCCATTTACAGAATTGGAGCCACCATGTAAGACTTTGAGCATATTTTTGGAGGAGACAAGAATGCCTGCTGCCTGGCACTATAACTTCACCTTGAATTAACCCCTGCGCATAAATTATTTTTCCGCCAGAATATTTTTATCACATGAACTTTTTCCCCTGTGAAGTCTGCCAACCTTAGTGTGCTGAGTGAGCATTAGGAGAACCCATAAATGAGGACGATGGCCAAGTTGGTTAAAGTAGTCGATTCTAATAAGAACTCAACTTAACTTACTTGGCTTATCTTGGGCCCAAAGAAAAAAAAACAGGAAAGTAAAGTAGTATCTCCATAAGCATAGCTGAATGGATTTGATTTTGGCACAAAGTTGCATACATTTAAGGAAGGAGCAGTGTTGTTGGCCATGGGTTGGGTCGTAGTAGTTTTTGGAAAGAAGAAGGAGAGGAAGAAGAAAGTAATTAGGTAAGAAAATGAACGGAAAATGCATTAATTTTTCACAACATAATTAATGCTTTCCATCCTCAAAGGTTATAACGACTTTCTCTCTTTCTTCCTTCACCACAACTCACTCTGTCTTCGAACAGGCTGTGTTGGGTAACTTATTGCTCAAAAAATTAGTCCTGAGTTTAAGCATTTATTCACACGCTATGTCATGCCAACCCCAACTTTCATTCACAATGTTTCTCCAGGTCGGAAGCAGAAGCAAACCTTTTTCATTATCCGATTTCAGATGGTTTGTGACAACAGTGGATGGTAGAAATGAAGAGTCAATTCTAATTCTAAGGACAATTTGACTACCAATTTTTGATTTGTATGCATTTCACCACTTTTTATTTCCCAAATAAACCCTTCTGGACATTCAATACAAAATTTGGTTGCGGTGGTAAAACCTGCATTCCAAATTGAATTTTATAAGCAGGAGTTACTGTCTGTCGCATAAAGTTTATAAAATATAAAATCGCACTGCAGCTCTTCTGGGGGGAGTGAAATCGTGGTGAAAGAAGGGTGGTAATGTGGTCCAGCTTAAGTATAATTTACTTAATATTAATAATATTTTATTATTATTGGGTCCTAGCCAAGTACAAAGTACCAGCAGCAGCAATACATAAGAACGTGGTGTTTCCAAATAACTTTTAACGTGTACAGGCCAGCAGGGCACGCAGAGGAAGAAAGAAAGAAAAGCCGGCCGGGTTGGTAAGTCAGTTCTCAAGTCTACGTTGAATGAATAGAGAAAACTGATCTGATATCAATGGAACAGGCTCCAGCTCACAGGCAATCGAGCCACAAAGTAAAGGCAAGACACTGTAAAGAAAAGAATGAATTCCACGCTTGGAGAGTTCACTTTGGGAGCGGAGTAGATTAGGAGAGCGTCATAAGTACTGGAGCCGTAGTATAAGAAGAAGAAGGCAAGTCAAGCTCACTTTTGTACATATTCAAGCCAGCAGGTGCCATGGACCGGAAACAAAATTCAGACGTGATTCGAATGCACATTGGTCAATTTTATGTAAAATATCACAAATCTACTCACTCTCTCGACCATTACTCTACATTTCCCTCTCTCCACTCTCTCAACTCACAATGTTTTAAAGGGATTTGTTCTTTTTGGGTTGGTTGGTGCACCAGACAATTCTTTATGAACGGGTTGTTTTTTGAGTGACAATTAAACCTAAGCTACACACTCTCTCTCTCTCTCTGGGTGGGTTGTCTTCACATATTCATGACCCTCCAAAGTAATAATTATTTAGTAACTTCTTTAACCGTCAACAATCGTTGTTGACTAGACTTGAGAGTAACTTTCTTTATACATGAAATGTCTTTCACTATTCATTCAGGGTATCCCATTAACCTTTCAAGGAAAAGGCATTGTTTCATAGTAAAATTATTAATATCCATAGGAAAAGAGAGTCTGACTCTACCATAATTAATGCCCGGTGAAAGCAAACTGCTTTCTTTCTCAGTCAGTTGTTATATCGTTAGAATGCACTCTACATTATTGCTCGTAACAAGAATAAACAAAGTCAAGTAGTTAAGTGCAAAGCAATTTCTTACAATTAGAAGCGCAGGTGTATAAGAGTGTGTGGAATTACAATAATGGCAAAACATTTGAAGACACCAATTACCTTGTTTTTGCTTTAGAAAGCAATTTCTTAGGGGAACGAGAGGAATCGAACGTTAGACCAGTGAACTATAGGGAGACTATACTTTGTGTGGAATGGCAATTGCAGGAAATCGCAAATCTGAAGCCAACGTCTGTCATTATCATTACCATTTACCACAAAAACCTAAATTAAACCAGGTCGGAGAACTCACCAACCAAAGCACTGTGGTGGTATAAAAACGTTCACCAAATTTGCCAGAACCAAATTAAACATCGGTAAAAGAAAACCCGTCTTGTCCATTGTTGTATCTATCTACCTCTCACAATTGCTATTTTTTCAAAAGAGTCACTTAACAAGCACATCAGACTTCAACCAATGCCCTCCGAATGCAAATTCTAATGTGGCAAATTAATCAAACCATAAATATATACGGCCCATTACCCTCGTAAATTAAGAAGGAAGGGATAAACCTTATCTTGACAGACATCAATAATCCAGGTGGATTTTAACGGAGGCGTTTAAAAGTTGCCTACTCGAGATTACGGGGTGGTGGTGAGAAATTTGCATTTCAATCGCGACAGCAATCAAGAACAATTTATCATCAGACGGAGCAAAAATTAAACCATTCCAGCAATGGCTACAAATGCATGCAGAGAGTGCCTTTTTCGTATATCCAAATTCAATAGATTCCGAACGATTAAACCTTCCCCCTCCATTTCATACTATTTATGGTAGAGAATATCAAATATGATTATGAATACAAATGCATAAATGGTTGCCTGACTGCGGGTAAAAGCAAAAGTGGTGTATTACCACCTCCATCCGATACCCCACCAGAATTTCAATGTCAAGAGCAGAGGTCCAGTAGTGCAACCAGTCTGCCAAGCGTCGTGTCAAAGAAAGAGAAAGAGAGACCTGAATAAACAATATCCGGGGGAAAGTCACTTGTTCATTCATTCATTCACTTTCCAACATTAACACGAGCCAAGTATGGATATGAATGACAAAATCGTAATTTCTACGCCATACTCCTTGCCTTTCTCCTTCTTCAACTTAGTACAGCGTGTTATAATTATCCTCTTTCTCCGTCTTTCTCTCTTCTACCTTAACTTTAACTGAATAATAAGCCTTGAATTTCGCCGGATATTTCTCCGCTATACAGCAGTTTTATGGCACGATTGTTTTGTTTTTGTGGTAGTGGCAATGTTTTAGGAGTTCCATGAATTACTTACACCACACCACGATACGATAGCCACTACTACTTTCCCTTTATTAGTACTTTCACTTGAAGGTATATGGAATCATAAAATAACATTGGGGTTTGTTAAGTGAACTGAATCGACTCTCTCTCAAGCACTTACCTCATTCCATTATCAATTCGCCTCATTTCATTTCATTTCTCTCTTTCTCTCATTTTTCTCGTTCCGCAGTAAAACTACGTTTCATTCTTTCTGACTAAATCATAAATAATAAATAAATGGTTGGTAGTCGAAGAAGACAGACAACATTGTTCAATTAGGCGGAGTGAAAATGCAGAGTCAACTCACTCCGCGGTTGCTTATTATTTGGAGAGGGAATGAGGTAGAGTGTAAATGACTTTTGTTTATTTTTTGGGGGAAAAGTCAAACAAAGAATTTCATTATTTTTGTGACGAAATTGACATGGCGGGCTGACATGGCAAAAGGAAAAGGATACAAGGCATACACAAAAAACTATACA
>JAQGCL010000722.1:0-11599 GCA_034699605.1 Isotomiella paraminor
TTGAGGATGGAGATGGCGTCGCCAACCCAGTATGGATATGTCAAAGATGGATATGGCGGAGATGTTGCAGACTACTGATTTATTACATTACCATGATGGACGGTATTGTCGTAAGGTCAAGTAGAATTTGGCAGTGAATCCATTGTATTCAATGCTTGGGAGTTGTTTGGCAGTTACCATTACTCCAGTCTCGTCTCCAAAAAGGTGGTCCGTAAGCTTGGCTGCTACACTGACCTAAAAAGACAGAGATGGAAAAAAACATGCTAATAACTTTATAGCTATCATATTTAAAAATAATAGCTATCATTTGTGTAATAATACCTTATCTAGAAGCGTCCGTATCTCCGTTTGTTCCTCATTTTCCGCCATTTTCAACGTATTGACGAACTCCTCCACAAACCACGTTCCCTTGGAAGTGTCCCGGTATGAGACGTAACCAATGTAGGAAGGGAACACGACGAGGATGTCTGCCATGCTTGGTAGGACAACAGCTTTCGATTGATGATGGTGCTTTATTGAGGTGTCCAAACTCGCATTATTATTGCCGTCAGTAGTCATCCTTCTTTCAGTCCCAACAACGTCCCAATTGTCACCCCTACAAACAGTTAAGTGATTTGTGGTAGTGGCATTAAGTTCATAAATATATGAAATATGGTTACCTGCAGCAAACAAAGAAGAAAACCTTCGGAACGCCAGCCAAGTTGGGACATGAGTCTTTGTCAAATTATTGCATTATGTCCTCTCGGATTTCCAATTGGCTCCCTTCACTCGTGATGATGACGTCCCTTGATCCATGGCACATTATGACGAAGACTAGACTTTCCATCTGGCCCTTACGACATTGGGTCCATGACTGGGCCTTGCGGATTGTTTCCTCTAGGTCCTGAAGTCATCATCATTTAGATCTTACAATAAATCTTTTATAATTTTTATGCCCACGCACTTTACGCTTCACCGTTTTCTCCAAGACGAAGAGTTTACAGGTTTGTTGTAGTTCTTTGGAAAAGAGGTTTTTCAAAACCTCAAAGTCTTTCCTCGAACCACGTCTGTCTTTGTGAACGTCTTGGTCATCTTCATAATTTTCGATGTTGATTAGAACTACCAAGCGTAGTAAATGGGGCCCTTGAGGGTACTTGTCCATCTGCAATCATCATATATAAGTGGATACAGTACGCCATACGTTCTAATTCTAGAGAACTTACGGGAACTGTTGACCTCACTTTTCGTTGTCCGTACGTCCCCAAAAATGGGCTGTTTCGTCCACCATCCACCGCCATTCTTGCTTCCAGCAGAAGCTCACTAGGTTTTAAGTAGAACTGTCCCTCTGCAACCTGCTTACAATGAAAGCCCATTTCCACGTCACAGTCGTGATTCACAAGTGCCCTAGATGGCCTCTCCCCCTTTTTCGGCGTGTGTTGGAACCTTTTGTTGGTGACAAAGACGCCCTGGTTGGATATGCTCTTGATAAACAGGATATAAGCTTCAGAGTGGCTTTTTTTATTGTTGTTCTCTTCGTTTTGGTTGTGACCAGCGTCTGGATAGAAATCCAGATGACCACAGGGAATCATAGTTCCAAAGTAACCCAATCCGTAATCATCTGCTTCCGCAGTGTCGCAAAATTCCTTCTTCTTGCACCCCCAAAGCCGTTCACGCCACCGTATTTTCACCCCGTCAGTGTGAATGACGTCAACAAAGGCAGCATCCTTCTTTGAGAGCATGCAGGCTGGAAAATGTTCAAATCCGAACCCTGCAGGATCCAACCCTGTAATTCTATCTATCAAGGGGGCTCCATTGTGTCCTCGGCTTTCTCTCCCGGCCTTTCCGGCTATGTGACAGCCTAGACTGTGACCAATGATGCAGACGTAAGGTTTAAAGTCTGGAGTGAATAAATTCTTCAATTCTTGTACCAATTTTGCCAATCTCAATCCCACTACTTGGGTATTGGCTGCTGCCTTATCGTATTGCAAGTTGCCATCGCAGCACCCTTCGCCCCAACCCAACTTAAAGACAACAGCGGAGGTCTCTTCGGCCATAATGGCGTTTTTCATGTCTTCGATCCATGGCACGTTGATGTTACCCGTGAACCCATGAACGATAATGATGACGCGAAGGGGTGATGAGTGCCTTTTTGACTTCGACTTCATCAATTTTAATTTGAGAGAGTCAAGTTGTGTGCCCAAGTGCCCGGTGATTTGGACTTCTTCCTCTTTGATGGTAGTTTGTGAAGGATTTCCAGTAGTGTAGACTTTCAGCTTAACATTGATGTCTTTCAAACTGCTCTGTTCTTGTGGCATCTTCGTGGGTTCGAAAGTCCACCTAGCTATGTTTCCGTCTTCTTCAATTTCGGAACGTTCAGTGGTAGTAGAGGATTGAGGAAGATTGGGGTAGATAGGGGAATAAGGCTTAGTTGGAGGAGGGTTTGCATCTTGACCCTTAAGATTCTGTTTTATTTGCTCTAGGTTATCTAACCTTATTGCCTCAATCTTCTCTAGGCCAGCTACCAAAACCTTTTGACCCTTCTCAATGTTTTCAATGAGGACTTCAACGTTTGGCAAGTTGGGTTGAAAATCTTCCTTGATGTACACACCCAAAATGGAGTGGAGGTTTGAGGCAATAAGTACCTTATCATGACTAAAGTGCTGGGAAAAGTTCCTGTAGCAGGAGGTCCAGGTAGACATGGCGTCACTGAAACGTGCCCAAGCCAGTTCCAGTTCAGTCTGCTTCTTATACCCAAATTTGGGTATGAGGTCCATTCCTCTTGGGGACCTGGACGTTTGTCTGAGGGCGAGGATCAAAGGTAAAACCGGAAAAGCAAATGAAGAGACTAAAATGGCGATAAACAAGGGTACTTTTTACGGCTCATTTGTGTCTAAAAGTATGAATGCTTTTAGTAGCAACTACTAACATAGAAATATCTAATTTGACACAAAATCCAAGGTATCTCAACTACATCCAACTTACCTTCAAAACCCGATGAAACTCCCGGAATTCGGGCTTTGCATCCTCAAGTTTATCAGCTTATTCCTGACCCAGCGTCAATAAACGTTGGTGGTACTTGTATTCCTCCATCTTGTCTTACTTCAATGTGCACTGGACAAAGCCTTGACAAATTTTGGTTTAAAAAAGCACAATGTTCATTGTTTCATTTATCAGCAATAATGCAAAGGCAGGATGTGATGTCATAGGCCGATTGATAACATGAATATCGCTTTGGTTCATTCAGATAAATGCATGTTTTTAAGTGGATCGCTTCATCGCAAAATACTTGATTTGTCCCTCCACATTAATCGGTTATTGCTCAAATGATATCATTCATTATGGTCTGAAGGTGAAGGACAAAAATCCAAAATGTTTCTCGAATATACATCCATCCACAATTTCATGACAATGGGATTGCCAAACTCAACTTCGTCAGTTAAAGCGGGTTATTGTGGGAATGTCTTGTACAACAATGCAATTGAATTGTTTTCCTTCTGATACTGCAGGAGAGTGGGATTTGTTTTGGTCCTTTTTGCTTCTTTGCACAAAGATGATGTATGTATATAAATAGTAGTATCTTTTATTCGTCTGTACTTTTAGGTTACCAACGAAATGAAAGTCGGAAATGCGGCTCAAGATCGCAAATTGGGTTTATTTGTCGATCCTAGGAGGTCCAGTCCAGAACCGTCGTGTTGGTGAACGGGGTTAAGTTGGGCTCTTCTGGAACCTACAAGAGTGAGGCTACTGACACTGACCACAATGACGATGCAGTAACAGAGTCGTCACATTGGACGAAGATTGGGTACAGGGGTGTCATAACCATCTTGGAAAGAGAAGGACAGCGGCAGGGGCGTTGTTGTGATCTCTTATTCAAGGTATTTGTAACACACTCAGAGAAACCATATACAAATGTGATGACATGACATCTTGTTTGACATAGTCTGCAGTCAAAGAGGGGATGGATGATGATGATGTCAGACAAAAGCCCATTGGCGAGGCCCCAATGATGGAACCCTCGCATGCGGCACTGCACAATGCTGAGGTAAAATAATACATTTCTTCTCAAATCAAATCTACAATGTTGCTTAAACGTCATTCTTCTGAACAAATGTATAGATCGTCCAAAACATTCTTCCCTTTCTACCAACGTCGAAAGTCAAGGACCTACGCTTGGTGACTCAACTTTGGAATGAGGAGGCTCTAAGAGTGCTGAAGAATCGGGTGGTCGTCTCCCCTTTTGAAATTTTTCCAAGCAATCAGCATGGTCCCACACAAGTCTCCGATTATGTCTCCTCCCAATTGAATGATCTCAGGTTGCCTCACATGAAGATTATATTGGTCCTTGGTAGCAAGCCACTTGGAGGAGACAAGCAACTAGTAAAGAAGATGGTGGATGACTTGGAATGGTTTTTCAATCCACAATTCAACACCCAGAATCTTAGAAGCCTGGATCTTTTTGGATACGTTGGCGCAGAAGCGACTTTCAGGCTTTTCGAAGTAGTGCTTCATAGCCTGACGAAATCCTGCACAACATTGGCACTGGATGTAGGAGGATTTCAAAGCCAGTACTCCTTGTGTTGGGAAGCTGCATTTGACTGGGCTGAAGCAACTTTCCCTCACTCCTGCCCGCTATAATAATGAAGCGACCTATTATCGAACATTCATAGCAAACTTCATTCCGGAAGTGCCCAATTTAAGCCGTCTGACTCTGGACCTCAGGCCACAATTAGATGAAGCCTGCAAAGCAATTGTTTTGGAAGAAGTTGCTAAAATCCAAGACGGAAAGAAATTGGCAAAATTCACTGAACTCATCGTTCATATTAATGATGATTATGAGTTTCCCTATCCGTCTCTCCGTCCCATATCCTTTCTTAGACAAGACACGCTAAGGATTCTTCAACTTACGGGCATACATGCGTGGGACGGCGACGGAAGGGTAATTATTAGTCACCTACATGCAGCTCTGGAACGACACAAAGATTCGCTGGAGGAGCTTAGCTGTGATTTTGAACTGCACGAGGTCTCATTATTGACCTTTACAATTAACTTCCCGAAGACGATGCCCAAAGTCAAGAGCCTCTCCATCTTCCCGTGGTTTAACATCGGCGAGGAGGATTCAGATAATTCAGAACCTGATGCAAGCAATATGGTTGACCCGGTGCGTTTAACATTTGGTGGGGATGTTGATGATCCCGATCATGACAACGGCAAATTAGACTACAGGCGACGTTTCCCTTCCCTCTCTAAACTGGTCATCCTGCCTGTAAACCAGAAACCTGCTCCAGACTACGAAGTGCCTGACGAGTGCGGGAATACCATTGCACCATTCTTGGTCCCATTTCTGCAGCCCATGACTGATGATAATGGAAGGATCATTCCAATGCCAAGTCTGCAAAGTGTGGACGTTCCATTTCTTCTGGACGGCCGTTACCATAACATCCTAGACGACTTGGAAACGACTTTTCCCAACGCCATTTTTTCCTCGGACTTGGTAGCAGCGAGACAAAGTCCTGCGTGGAGTCCTGAGCTGGATTCCTCTGAATATGAAGATTCAGAGGAAGATGAAGCGGAAATTGAATGTGAAGATGAGTATTTTGGCTTCACTTCTCTCCCACGCCGATTTTTCTTTGTCCTCAAAATGATACTTCTTTGGTTTTTTCATTTAGAATTTTCATGATTTTCAAAAAGTAAATGAACAACTGAATGTATTTACTCCTCTTCTGGGGAAAGGTGAGACTGTACCACTAGTCACAAAATGTAATTTTACTGGTATAAAAAACAAAGTCAATCTTTAACCCGATATTTTTTACTGCAATAATTGCCTGTCGATGATTTTAAATAACCTAATTTTAGAATGTCTTTCATATAATTGAATCCAATTACTACAATGTCATTGAATAAATATAATTAAATGCAATGATAAATAAGATAGGATTGAATTGTTTTCCTGCATGAGGTATTTTGAGACTGCATAGAAAAGTGAAATTTGTTGTCGTCCTTCTTTTTGGCTTCTTTGCATCAAGAATTTTTCATCTTGTCTGATTTAATAAAGATGGATGTAGTTTGGATGGATAAAGAAGGAAATGGTATACGTTTTTATTCAGCTCTTCTATTATCCATAACAGCCTGAAAATTATAATCATGTCATGTCACATCTTACATAACAACATTACATACGTGCCTTAGCAGCCAAAAGTATTATTAGTAAATTATATTAACTTTATTATCGCTTTTCCTGTCTATCGCTATAGTATTAGATTCTATACCAGGTATCACGTGTGTCACTTTCACTGCGTATTAATTAGAGCTACCAAAGTGTATCCGCCCATAGAAATGTAGGTAGGTACCGTTTGGGTGAGTTACAATAGAGGATTGTATGAAGGATGCTTAATTTTTAATTGTCATTTTGTCTTAGACTCTATACGGCCTGACCCTGTGGAGGAGGAGTGGTACAACTGAGAGGAAATGTATGTATGTAATAGCTTTATAACTTAAGACTCGAATCGATTGTGTTTATGATGGGAAGGATAGAAGAGATGGAGATATTTATTTATTTATTATTGATCTTTGGTTGGTGCCCTGGTTTCGATTTGGTTAAGTAATTAATTAATTTTGGCTCTCTCTGACTCTGGACACACAATGGGTGAAAGTATCCAGGTGGCAAGTACGTAAAGTCACATGTCTCTGATACGTGTAAGTTTATAGATTGTGTGTGTGTGTGTGAAAGAAAGGAGAAAGCTGTCAATTGAGATTCATTTCAAAAGTCAAGCACGCGTCAAACAAAGAGAGGAACGTTGAGGCAGAGTGAGACATCCATTCTTAATTTGGTAGGAAAACCGGTCTGATGTCTGATTCCACAACAACAACACATTCACTTTTTTCTCCACATTTATTTTTTACTTTCTTTCGTCGGAAAATTAATTGATTTTTTCCCGTCTTTCTTAACACATAAATTTAGGGAAAATAAAATTAAGACTACCTTTTGAAATTACCCTTCAACAAAAGGATATGGAGGACGGTAGTTTCTTTGGAATGAGGGAACCATTCCTTCTCTGCCAGGTGGGGGGCAGCTTGGAGGGGGAGACCATTTCCAAGTCACCCTTCGTTGCCACTTTGAAGTACTACGAAGGGATGAAGGTATCATCAGTCCTCCTCTTTTATTGTCGCTTATTCCTTTATCATTTCTATATTCATTGTTTCTATTCTAGTACACGGTTGGAACTAAATTCCTGAGTCGCCAGAGGGACGGAGGAGAAAGTATGGAGTTTGTCTACTTCAATTTGCACCAGGATGATGAAGAAGAAGGAGGGGGTGGTCCCAAGGAGGAGGAGGAGAACTACTTCACGTTAGCATGTCAGGATGGATCCATTTGGGTCTATTCCAATGTTGCAGAGGTAAATCTAAAAAGAATTTATCCTTTACATGTGGATGTACAAAATTGTGTTTTTCTGGATTTTAGGAGGTCAAGTCCAGGACCATCGTCCTCGTCAATGGGGTTACCTTGGGCCATGGAACCTACGAGAGTGAGACTACTACTCCCCCCAATAATATTGTAGCAGCTGCAGAGTCGCTTCGGTTTGGGGACGTAATAAGCATCTTGGATGGAGAGGAGCCTCGGCTCCTTTGGCGTTGTTGTGATTTCCTATTCAAGGTATTAATACACTCAGAGAAGCCATATAAAAATGTGATGATGGCCTTTTCTTGTTTGACACAGTCTGGGGTGATGGATGATGATGATGATGGTGGCAAACAAACGCCCATTGACAAGCCCCCAGATATGGAAACGATGATGGGACACTCACATTCTGCACTGCACAATCCCGAGGTAAAATAATATATGCCTTCTCAAATCTAAAATGTTGCTTAAACTTCATTCTGAACAAATGTCTAGATTGTCCAAAATATCCTCCCCTTTCTACCAACGTCGCAAGTCAAGGCCCTCCGCTTGGTGACTCATCTTTGGAATAAGGAGGCTCTACGAGTCCTGAAGAATCGCGTGGTCGTCTCCCCTTTTCAAAGTTATCAAAGGCATCATCATGTCGTCAAAGGCAGAAGCATGAGCATGCAAGTCTCTGATTATGTCTACTCCAAATTGAATGAGCTCAAGTTCCCTCACATGAAGGTTTACTTGGACTTCGATCTGGACAAGCCACTTGAAGTAGAGAAGCAACTAGTAAGGAAGATGGTGGATGACCTTGAATGGTTTTTCCATCCAAAACACCCCACCCCACAGAATCTTAAAAGCCTGGATCTTCGTGGAGACTTGAGCTCAGAAGCGACTTTCAGGCTTTCCGAAGTAGTGCTTCATAGCCTGACTAAATCCTGTACCACATTGGAACTGGGTTTTGACGGATTTGCATTTGATAACCAATTCTCACCTTGTCTTGGGAAACTGCAATTGATTGGCGTGAAGCATCTTGCCCTCTGTCCTCCCTTGGATGCCAATGAAGCCGCATCTCGAACATTCGCACGCATCATCCCAGAAGTCCCAAATGTCAGCCGCCTGACTCTGCATTGTCTGTATGTCAGTTCACAAGATGCTACAGACTGCAATTCAATTGTTTTGGAAGAGGTCGCTAAAATCCAAGACGGAAAGAAATTGCCAACTTTAACTGAGCTCATCATCCACAGTTTATATGAGTTTCCCTATCCGGTTCTCCGTCCCGTAGCTTTTCTTCGACGAGACACGCTCAAGATGCTTCAACTAACAGGCATAGCGGCGTGTACCCGCCGTGACGCTAACGGTAGCATCATTATTAGTCACCTACATGCTGCCCTAGAGAGACACAAAGCTTCGTTGGAGGAACTTAGCCTTGATTTTGAACTCCACACCGTCTCACCCACCTTTACCATCAACTTCCCCAAGAGGATGCCCAAACTGAAGAGCCTCTCCATCTTCCCGTGGTTTGAGGATGAACAGGCCGGCACTGTGTGTGACAGAGTGCGAATTACCTTTGGTGGGGATGTCGATGATCCGGATCATGACAATGGGAAATTGGACTACAGACGACGTTTCCCTTCCCTCTCGAAACTGGTCATCCTGCCTACAAGCCAGAACCCTGGTTTACGCTATAGGCTTGCGCCGATGTCTTGGATTGCCTTGGTACCATTCTTGACGGCATTTCTCCAGCCTATGACTGATGAGAATGGAAGTCTCATTCCAATGCCAAGTCTACAAAGTGTGGACATTCCAGTTCTTCTGGACGGTCATTACCATCACATCTTGGACGACTTGGAAACAACCTTTCCGAACGCAAGTTTTCCAGCAGACTTGGTAGCAGCGAGGCAAAGTACTGCATGGAGTCCCCCCGAGGGAGCCGAATGAGGATGAACATCTGCAGGAATAGGAAGATGAGTTCTTTAGGTTCACTTCATCTCACACACCGATTTTCCTTTGTCCTCAAAATGATACTTGTTTAGAAGAGGTGAGACTGTTCCACTAGATGTAATTTTACTGGTCGAAAAACAAAGTCAATTGTCAACCCGATATTTTTTTAGGGCAATACTTCCCTGTCGTATACGTATGTATAACCATTCGTTATTTTTAGAAAACGTAATTTTAGAATGTCTTTCATATAATTGAATCCAATTGAATACTACAATGTAATTGAATGCAATGATAAGATACAATTGAGTTGTTTTCCTGAGGCATTTTGAGACTGCATAAAAGTGAAATTTGTTTTCGTCCTTCTTTTTGGCTTCTTTGCACCAACAATTTTGCATCGCGTCTGATGATAATGATGTATACTTTTGCGTTAACAATGAAATGGTATACGTTTTTATTCAGCTCTTCTATTACACATATTACCAACAGCCTGAAAATTATCATCATGTCATGTCATGTCACATCTTACATAACAACATTACATAGATACGTGCCTAAGCAGCCAAAAGTATTATTAGTAAATTATATTAACTTTATTATCGCTTTTCCTGTCTATCGCTAGTATTAGAATCTATACCAGGTATCACGTGTGTGTGTGTGTCACTTTCACTATGCGTATTAATTAGAGCTACCAAAGTGTATGTATCCGCCTATAGAAATGTATATAGGTACCGTGGGTGGGTGAGTTACAACAATAGAGGATTGTTTGAAGGATGCTTAATTTTTAATTGTCATTTTGTCTCAGACTCGATACGGCCTGACTCTCTGGAGGAGGAGTGGTTCAACTCATAGGAAATGTAGCTTTATAACTTAAGACTCGATTCGATTGTGTTTTGGGGGTTTATGATGGGAGGGGTAGAAGAGAGATAGATATTTATTTATTATTGATCTTTGGTTTTGGTTGGTTGGTTGGTGCCCTGGTTTCGATTTGGTTAAGTAATTAATTCATTTTGGCTCTCTCTGACTCTGGACACAATGGGTGAAAGTATGTATAAGTCATATGTCTCTGATACGTGTAAGTTTATAGATTGTGTGTGAACGTTGCGTTGGAAAGGAGAAAGCTTCATATCTGAGATTCATTTCATTTCAACAAACCAAAAAAATGTATAGGAAAGTGATTAATGGATGATGTGTGGGTCCCAATTTGAATTTTTCCATAAACTATATGCTCAGTCGGAGAAAGATGCGCATAGGATTTGGTGTAAGGACAAAAGGAGTATACAGCTCATATTGTATCAAGGTTAAGTACAGATCTCAGATTCTAATAAAAAGTACTGTCTATATTCATTGGTGCGGTGTTTATCGACTGTTAAAATATAGTATAGGAAAAATGATGTCTAGTATTCTCATGTTTATAGATAGATATATGTGCGATTGATTGATTATTCGATACGTTACACCCTCATTCCTTTCCCTTCCTTCCCTCCTCAGGTAAGGTGATTAATTATTTAATTAAGGTGTTTTAATGCTCCTCCACTACGACTGCTGCTTCTTCCTCTGCTGATGGTGGTGACACTACCACTGGGGGTCCTTCGGTTCCAGCCGTTGTGGGACTGTCCAGAAGCCTTGCTTTGGCATTTTCACGTTCTAGAAGAAATGAATAAATTATGGTTATTACTAGGGTAAGTTGAGACAAAGGAAATGAGGCTCAGGAGAAGATGTCCTACTGCTTTCACTTTACTTGTCTTTCCCTACACTTTAATTACTTCCAAAAAGGAGGCACAAGGGAGAAAGCACAAAAAAGGGTCATAAAATGAAACCAAATGACCGGATGGGAAAGCCGTAAAGCTTCAACGACTGATGTGTGTGTTTTTGTGTGTCACCATTACAGATTTACGACGGAGTAGAGAGAGTCCCTACCGGATGTCAATTTATTTAACTTTTCCTACCTTTTGCACATCTCTTCTTTTGACCTTTTAGATTTTTATAGGGTTTCTCCATTTAATGTCATAAAGAAAAGGGAGAAATAAAAGAGAGATTTTTTGGTACTTTCGATTCGATCCTCAATCGGATTTCCGATACGATTGAATGAATCCAACTTTTTCTTCATCTCTTCAAAAGTATTTAGGTGGTGGAACTTTGACCAAAAAAAGATTGTCATCATGTCTTTTTAAAAGGTGTTGAATGGGTGAGATGAGAGGAAGTATTTTAACTTTGAAGAAAGTCGGTCACAACTTTCTCTAAACGATTTCATCTCCACTACACTTTAGCTGTTAACTAAGGTGTCTTTCACAA
>JAQGCL010000723.1:0-11595 GCA_034699605.1 Isotomiella paraminor
AGACTTGTTTTGGTTACCTCTCTCTCTCTGGTCCGGTTCGGTCTGATGGAGAGGCAATAGTCCATAAATTATTGCGTGTGAAGGAAACAATTAATTTAAGAAATGATACTGTGAATCGTATACGCATTATACCCTTTGTGCCACTCTGAACTCTGTTCAATTTAGTTAATGGGTAGAATGAGAAGAAGGAACTTTGCTAAGCCCCTCATAACCTCGTGCTTTTGACTTTTCTACATGCTTTCAAAGTTCGAACTCACCCTTCCTTCATCAAATTACATTTGCATCCCTCTACCGTATAATTTTCTGTGGACATTCTTTCTTCTCTCTTGAAAGGAAGAAAGAAAGAAAAAGGTCGTCATGTTTGAATTTTTGAAAGTTGCATGAGGTAATAACACAACGAAAGAAAAAAATTATTCAAGGATACTTGCAGAGTGGGTGGAGAAAAGTGAAGAGTAGAACAAAAGAAATAACTGATGAAAAAACGTTAATTTTTTGTAAATCATTTGAAAAGATACGAGGAGAAATGTAAAAAGGATACATGCTAGGCAGTTTGAAATGACCACTGAGGTCTTGTTTGGAAGAGGTGAATGTGAAAAAAAGCTTAATTAATTAAACCTTAGGTTTTCCTTTTCGTGCTTTCTTTAGCAAGGTACACTCACTCGTTCATTCCCAAAAGTCTATTTCCCATTTGTGCATGTCCGCATTTAATTTCCTCATTTGTTTTATTTATTTAATTTCGTTAAAAGTGTTGGTCTGACACACACATTGCTCTTTTAACTGTTAATATGAGCTGCACCACAAATCCTGGCTGCATTACATATTGCATTGTCCTCGTTGGATCTACTTAACTTGCGTTATTCATTCGCATATATACAACAACTTGGTTTTTTGGTAAATGTCATGTCAGGTGCCGTTACACTGAAGAGAGATGAGGAGCATCATCCCATCAATCCAAGGAAAAAAACAGCAACATTTTTTTCATATTTATGACTACTAATAATTTCCCTTGTTCCTTTTCCTTGGCATACAAAAAGTAAGTCTTGTACGAAATTACAAATGCGATAAGATGCTGCAAAATAGAAATAAAGCAACAATATGCTCATTTTTCCAGAGCAAACAAGAACTGATGAAAGGGCAAAATGCCGCTATCTTGTTTTTTGAAGTGATTTCCTGTCAGATGAAATCACATTCCATTCTGAAAGATCACCTGGGGTTATAATATAATGTAATGTTCCCTGCCTGTCTGTTACTTAGGAGGAGAGGTTCGCTTTTTATCATCATTCTTGGTTCTTCTTGTGTTCTTCGCTCCTCATTTCATTTCATTATTGCTATATACCTTATGCAAATTTCCCTCATTCCTTTCAGTCTCACAAAATTTTACATAATTCTTGTTCATTTCCACAGTTGTTTCCCTGCTAACATGTTATGTTACCAAAATTTTACTCTGATCCAAGTTTCAAATCGCTTTACAATCCCATCCTCCTGAGTATAGCGTCTATAATGAATTGAAAACTAATGAGTCACCCTTCGCTTTGACGATGTGTGTGGTTGAGGGAAGTAGAATTAATTCAAAATTTTGAAATGATTAAGTTGTCATTTGTGTGAAAGCTATGGTTCTCTGGGAAGGGTATGCATGACATGACAGGTAGGATCACCGATCACCCTCAGGTTATTTGCTATTACTTTGTTTGGCTTCTACGACTTTCACTCATTTCTCCGACCCATGCATGTAGGTAAAAGCCTCCTTGCTATCATCATCATGACTGATGCGCAAATAAAGTCATGAGATTTTGATTTGATATTGCTTTCTGCTGCTGAAAGAGCTCGACTTTTGAGGAGGAAATGGTGATTCGGACTTGGAACCAAGCTTAAAGGAAGTGAGAGGAGAGGTGTTAAAATAGAGCGGAACTGATTTAGTTTGGTTTAGGAGAGAGAGAGATGCTGATCCGTTGTTGATTTGGTTGGTTCGTAGATTTGCTTTGGTGATGCATTAGGGAAATTGACCATAACTTCAATATTGACACTTTCTTCAGCACAACTCAACAGTACTTTTGCTAGACGTATCTCTCTCTTTCACCCTCCCACTCCATCCATCCATCCATCCGGATCGACGGATGTGGGGCGCACACATACATACATTCAACTACGAATCCGATTCTTTTCTTAAGTGTTTCTTTCGGTTTTGTTGTGAATCTTCTTTATATTGGTACATGTTCCGCATATTACGGTGTATATGTAGCCCTTGCATGGATGGATGGATAGATGGATGGTGGGATGGTGATGGAAATGAAGGGTAAACTAAGTTTTAAATCAAAGTAGCTTAATTGCAATCCTCGGGGGGCCAACTACGTTTCCCTGACTGACTCTCTGTGTAGCACGCAATAACTGCTAAGCAAACACGAGGGAAAGGAAGGAAGAACGAGTTTGGTTTACGTTGCCGATGTTTAATTTCAGATGAGAGTTTAATTAAAAACTAAATGTTTTCACAACAGTTCTACAGAAATGTTTTAGTCAAGCCAGTTCAATCATTCATTCAGCACGGATCGGATCACTTCCCGCTTCGTACGTATCCCATAGACGGAAAGTTGAAATGGTTTGGACTGTAATTATTTTAGACTTACATCGTCACTTCAAATCTTCTCTCTCCATCCATACGTCGGATGCAAAAATAGGGCATATGGAATGGAATGGTCGTGGGGTGAAGCTTGTGGTGATGAAGTGTAGAGGATCGACGCTATATGAAAAGTTATAGTAAAGGAGATGAGGTGGGCAAAGAGGGTAACTTCTATGCCTGGACTTTAACTTCCGGGGATTTATTCATATCCGTCACATCCATCCACATTACTTTGTCAGTAAGTGCCGCACAAACATACATGGGAAGGGAAGGAAATAAATTTATTATTTCAGCGTAAATATTCACAAGCATAGGCAACTCTATATAGACTCTATCTCCCACGCTAAAAAATGTCAGGTTCCATTATCATTACTCGTCAATAATTAATCTAATTTGTCAATTCCCCTGGTAAGACAAAGATTATCAGGGTAGAAGAATCCTCACTGAATTTCACCTGGGCAGAAAAGCCTGTGTGCTTCCTTATTTGACGTTGTTTATTTATTTTGCATTTAAGAAATGAAGAGAGGTTGCATCTAAAGGGCAAGGTGACAGCGACAGCTCACAATTATTTTTTTCCTCACACAATCAAATGAAAGAATGAGAGAAACTCGACCACTTGGTTGGGGGTATTCATCTCCGAGAAAAATCTGGTTTCCCAAGAATTACGATTGCTTTACTTACTTCACCTCGCACTTTTTAATACCACCAGGTAACAATCTTCAATAAAAAAAATGTCTGAAATTAAACTAGATAACAGGAAGGTTGGCTTCTTTCTGCTCTTTGTTAACAGGCTTTATTACCACACCACCAGCAACACTGCCTTCTCCTTTCCTCTTCTGCTGTTGTTATTGGGCCTAGGACTTTGTTTTATTTTCTATACCAAACAAGCATTGCATATTGCATTGCATGTGAGGTGCTTTGTCTTCTTGACTTGTGAATCGGAGGAAGGAGATTAAAATCGTGCAGTGGGTGATCTCTCACGGCTGGTCAAACCAGATCAGCCATGTCAAAAATTAAGGTAATACAAAATGAATTTCCCCATTAAAAAACATT
Source organism: Isotomiella paraminor (assembly GCA_034699605.1). NCBI lineage: Eukaryota > Metazoa > Arthropoda > Collembola > Entomobryomorpha > Isotomidae > Isotomiella > Isotomiella paraminor. Next base: position 3,668 of record JAQGCL010000723.1, read on the forward strand.
AAACCTATAATAAAATGCAGCAATAATAGTCTGGGCATCGTTAAGTCGTTAGACATTCTAAATTGTCAATTGTCTTTGCTAATAGAATCTGTGCATGAGGAATGAGGGTAACAACAGAACATCTTTCTGGCAGACATGGCAAAATTTTTTAAATTATATACCGTCAATTATTAACGACAAGCAGTAGCTCACGATTTTCGCAATCAGTTTAATTGCGACGTATAACCAAACAACACACAAAACAAAAGAGAATACCTAACCACTGGTACAACAACTGCACTCTCTCTCTGTTGCTACGAAAAATGCCATACCTAGATACTTTATAACATCATCCCTATAATTTATTGCAATCTGTGTGTACTTAAGAAAGAGGTAGTCATATGCAGATTGCCTTCGTTTTTACCACCAACAATCTTTTCTTCCTGCTTTTTTACGTACTCTCATCATTTTCCCTCACAAAAATACAAAAATGCACATTGTCAGTGCTCTTTGCAGATGCGAATAATGGAAATCTAACGACTCTCAACTCCCATTCTTAAGTAGAATGAAGGAAAATTGAGCCTTTATATGCTTTATTATTATTACATAGGATATAATTACGAATCAAAGAAAAGATGCATTTAAAGTCAATTCATAGTCATGTTGACTGGTAAATGTACAAAATTCGCTAGTTTGCTATTGCAAAATTAGTGAAGTCAATAGGAATTATATCCTAAGTGACCTAGGGTATGGAATGTATGAGGATTCTTCTGGTCTATGATACCAAAGCAACCAACCCAAAGGACTTGTTCCATGCATCATATCTGCTATGGAAACCTAGACGGCAACAAACTTTACCCATAGCCAGTAGTAGGCAAATTAAGCAAAGGAGTGACATGGTTTGAGTAAAATTAAATTGAGTGAACTTTAATTCGGTTCGTTCGTTGTTGAGGGTGTAGCGTGGAGGATTAAAACTGGATGGATGGATAGATAGATAGAGAAAGCAGGGTATAAATATTTTATAGGTCTCATATCTCAATCAAATATTCATTAGTTCTTAACTTTAGTTTTGGGTTTTGGTGGTAAGTTCCATACCAACGCAACGGCAAAGTGAAAGTTCTCCAACTCCCTTTCTCTTCCTCTCTTCTGTTTTATAGAAAAGACAGAAAAGTACGACGACGATGTAAATAGTTGGATTGCATTATTCTTCCTTTTCTCTGTTCCATTTAGCCTTAACTTTTGTGTTTTGTACCTGCAAATGGATCGTCTGTCTCGTCCTCTGTCCAAGGAGACGGAATCAATTGGCTCCCCAACTAAACGTCCACTACTTACATTTAAGTTAAATTACCACTGGTACTATGGTCTTTCGTTTAGTTGGAAAGGCAAGGGCAACTTTGTTGACTTTTACAGGCCCATATCATCCCATGCATATCAGTGGCTCTCTCGAAAAAGGAAGGCCATTTTTGTTCTTATTTCTCCTATGGCTTTCACTGTTTATTGATGATGCTCTGTCGTCTTTGCTCTTCTTCATCGAATCGACTTTTACTTTCTTTCACTTTTATCTTTGTTCGTGTTTATCCAAGTCAGTCAGCCTCAAATTCACTCACGCAGCCTTCCTTTCCATGTCTTACTTTTACCTAACTTTACACTCCTTCTATGTCCTGTCCTGTCAAATCAACTCACCCAAATAAAGTTTATAGCTTTTATTGGCAAAATTATACCTGGCTTCGTGTCACTGAGGAGGGAGAAAGGTGAACCCGCGATGTGTAGTGTGAGTTCAAGAAGCCAAAGAAGTGGAGAGTGGAAAAGTTTCCTCGTCTGCTAATTATTCTTTCCAATTCTTTTCTTCCTCCTTCCTTCCTTCTCTCGAAATGTACTGCTGATCCCAATTTCCTCGACTTCATCAATATTTCACACTGGGATAGGAATAATTGCAATGCCTCATGGAATGGAAGGAAGACATGCCGCCCCAATGCTCCTACTGCTTTTCTCCTAAAGTTACGTCGTCGGTCTTAGTTTCTTCATTCCAATTATTGCTCGTGTAAATTACAGCCCTTAGTTAAGGATTAGATTGGAATGGAAGTGTCTTTGATAATGACATAGAGGGCTGGGGTCGTCGTAATTAATTGCCAAAAATGCTTTATATATATGCTTGGCTAAATCCGTAATTTCTGGTTTTTCTTGAATTATTGTTCCTCGCTTTCTCTACGGTTGTATTGCCGTTGGCGGGACATTTTTTTTCAGAATTTACCCCACAGTAGGAAAAAGACTTGGGCAGGCAGGCACACCCTAAAAACTTTCATCATCAGTGACTCCAGAAGAGTTCCTTTTTCATTTTATATTTTACAGCCCTTTAGAAGAGAGAAAGCTAGGAAAGAGTTAAAGAAAGAAGACAATAAATAAAATGTTTAATAAATGTTCCAAGCTTATTCCATTAAATTAAGAAAATTTTTACTACAGTTGGAACCAACTTGTAAAACAAATTTGAAAAGTTTTATTTCAGCCCCAAAAAAACCACAAAAGAGGGAATGTTGGGGTGGTGGTGATGGAAGAGTTAGTTAAGTACATAAGGTTGGGAGAAATGGAAGAAAGGCTTCCGAGTTCGATTTCCTCTCCATAGTTTGTTCTCATGGAATATCTTTATATCAAAAACTGGTCTGATGATATGAAACCCAAAAACTGGGTAAAAGTAAAAGTATAGCTTCGACAGAGCGAAACAATTCCACTCGATAAAACATGGGTACGATTATTATGGAAACTTTAGGAGAAAGAGCGTCGAATGGAGTATCATCCATCCAACCTCCAATATCAAAAATGAAAACTCCATGGACTTCCCAGAGCATCTGTTCTCTCCCACCAAAATCTAACACGAATCAGTAAGCAAAGAGTTGTTATTATTAGCAGAGAGACCCAGGACTACTGTACTCAAAATAACCGAGGAAAGAGAAAATTATCGAATGGTCCTCTCTCTCTCAGACTGAAACTGAAACCACGGGCATTGGTTTTGCTCATCATCATCATAAACCCAGAAGGATAAAGAGAAATAATAATAATGAAAAAAGGTCCCTTTTTGCAATGAATGTGAATGCGATGGGAAGAAAGAGGAGATGAGATGAGGTACCTGTAAAAAAAAACTTTGCACATAAGCTGTCATAAATTATTAAGCACCTTTTAAATATCATCAAGAGCTAACATCTAATAATAACACAACATGACATCAAAATATATTACCAAGCGTACACATTTCATTATACGACTTGGTATTTTTATTATTATTAGTTACACAACTAAAATTACAAGACAACTCCCTCTCTCCCAAACCCATTATGTTTTTACGGCTTTTGAATTCACATCTCTCCTCTCGGTTTAAAAATATGATTTCCAGTTGAATTGAGAAAAGCAATAATTAGCCAAGGAGGAGGTGACCACATTTATTTTTATGCCAACTTTGAATTCTTTAAAAAAAAATAATTGAATATCCATTTGAGCTAGAGTAAATTATAGACCACGAAAGCTAATTCAGTCTTTAAATGAAGGGAGAGAGAAAGACATGGGTTTTTCACAGATGCCTCATGAGTTTGTCTCGTATGAGGAGACGCAAAATCCTTTATTTATTTGCAAGAGAGAAAGAAAAAGAGGGGAATGACTGCATGGAAATGATGCAAATTTATTTGTTTGGCTGTAAAACTAAATGCAAAATTACAGAGTAGAAAACAGCGAGGTTGAGATTTTTTGCCTGTTAAAATCCACAATTCAAATAATGCCGACAGAAATTCGGTAAGATTTATGGCTTCTGGGTTGGTCTTTTCCCCTCATTCAGTCCTTCTTGGTCAAGCATAAACCATTACGTTCACCATGCCAAAACAAAGCAGAGAGTCACTAAAACCCGAAGCAGTCGCTATATTTAGAAGTTGCACGTAATAAAGTAAGTGTTTAATAGCTGATGTCCAAAAACAAAGGGGAAGAAGGGACAACACAGTGGGAAATCCTTTGTCTTCTTATTTTGCACGTAAACGAAGCAGCCAAGAAGACCTTTTATGCGTAATGTAGTAAAACCGGCATCACATCAACATCATTTTAGTATCGGTTTTGGCTTTGAGTTTGAGGAAGCGACGAGACGACCGAGAACGGCTATAAAGGACTGACACCACCAACAACACAGCCACAGGATGATGACATGGATGGTGGTGGGGGGACTTGTTATAGTCATCTTTCCATGTCACATTCATCTTATTATTGGGCACATTATTCGCAATTATTCACATTCTTGGGCAGGAGCGGATGTGAAACCTATGGCAGCGTCGGGGACAACTAAAAGACTATTGAAAAGAAGAGGAGGAAGGATATTCCCCCGCATGAGTGCACCCTTTCATGTCTTTAACGCACAGAATTTACTGTAATTAACATGCCTCCTGCTTTCGTTTCAATTCCGACTATCCAATTCAATTCAACTCATCCATGTCCAGGCAGACGTATACCTCATCATCTGATCTGATCTCCTGTCTTGTGCCACACAATTCTCCGTGCAGTCAAGTGAGCTAACGAAGCTCAGGAAATTATAGCGCAGTCCATAAGCAATTAATGGCATACACCGCCGTATGCATGACTACCTCCTTGCCTCATTCTATAATGCCAGGGTCAGGATTGACTTTCCTTTTGTCACAGGGTGACAATGTGTCTTCTTTTTACTCATTATCATCCAATCACTGACAATACTTAATTTGACTGTTGTATATATCCTTTCTCCGGTAACGGGGGGAAATCAGTCCGAATGGGCAACCTACTTTTACTTTTTCCTATTCTATGCCTTTTATTTGGCAAGCAAAATCCCTTCTTTTAGTCAGGACTTTGGGATCTCGCAAAAATATCTAGGAGTGCGTGAAAGATATTAAGTGGGGCAGGAAAGGGTAATTTGTCTGGTAATAGAATGCAGCTGCCGTTCAGCAGGGCATTCCTTCCTTGTTTGCTGGTTGCAGAGGCAAAATCGTGGGGTCAAACGTTTAAATAAAAAAATCCTATGGCAATAATAAAAGAAAGCATGTAGCAGCGCAATGCAAAAGGATGGGAACAATGAGTTCTGAACGGCAGGACAGGACAAGGCAGTGGTTGCTATGGGTAGTCAGAGTAATGTCGCATAATATTGGAATTTGGAAGTTGCAAGTGGGACATGGAGTCTAGAAATCTTGGTCCTTCCTTGTGTTTGTGTGTGGAGGAAGGGTGTAGGGTACACTCTGATGCTATGTTGATGTTGATAACCATAACAAAAGTGATGAGGCTTTTGGTCGTTCCAAAAAATGGAGGACCCTTTTCCTCTGCGCATATAATATGAAAGATGCACCAGTTTGAGAAAATGGGATCTTTCCTTGGTTGGTCTTTTGGACTCCTTCCTAGTCTCCTTGCTTTGTCCTTTAATATCTTTTGATAAAAGGTGGGTACGCCAAAAGGTATAAAGAAAATGTAGTAGTATAGCACACCATCCAAGATGAAACCGTGTATAGCAAATGAAGTACCGTACGCAGGGGAAATGATTGAATTATCTATCTGGAGTTCCCTTTGTTAGTCTTTTCCAGGTAAGAAAGAGATGCAGATCAAGAAAGTGCATTCTTCCTTTCATGCTTTAAAGATTCTTTTAAACTTTCATTGGATTCGTGCAAAGGACTGGTTCGAATATTGGAAGAGTTGTGGATGCGCAATTTAAAAAAATATTATATTTCTTCCATAAGAAGACGGGACTTATTTTAGACGAAAGAACGATTACTTCGCGGTACATTAATTATTTTTCCTCGTCCACTGTCAGGCGTTTGTGTGTGAAACCGCAGAAAGACTTGCCCTACCACTCGTTGGTGTGAGTGGGAGATTATAACTAGGTAGTTAACTAACCAAACCAGTAAGCAGTTAAAGCACCTTTTAAAAACACAGTTAAGTTACGTGTTAATGTTATGCAATCACTGAGTTTCAAGACTTATAATTTACAGCACTACAACACCTTATTATTATAACCGTGAGTTGCGGGAACAACTCACCTTTTGTGTCCTCTTCTCAGCGTTGATGGTCCATACCACCGTCAAGTAAGTACTTGACATTTCTCTGAGTTTGTGGTCTTGATGATGGTTTGCAATCAAACACTTTGGTCTCCCAAACAAAGGTTTCGTGATCCACATAACGTGCACACATGAACGTTAATCTGTCATTCAATTCGTCAATATTTTTTTGCGATCTTATGGGGAATAACTTCCTTCACTTCTGGTTTGTCCGTGAAAAAATTCCTAGAAATAATAGGACGTTTGTCAATAGGATGTGCGTTTGTTCAGAGAGAGAGAGGGCCTGAATTGAATGGTATTTAATTTAATTACACACTCGAGGAATGTTGCTTCTCTCCTGACCATTTTTTCTATACTTTCTTGAACTACGATATATCCGTTTATAAAACACTTTGATTGTCCCAGAGAAGAGGTTTGATTTGTATCCTTCCACTTTCTGCTCTCAAGTTAAGCTAATAATGCTCACCTTGCCTCAAAAATGTTTTTTTTGAGACAATCAGCGTCACCCCTTCTTATGATTTAATGCTTATGGGACGTCACGTTAGACCAACCAAGTGCATGATTGGGCTCATCCTTCATGCGTTGTTATTTATTATTACGCTACATGCCTCTATGCCTTGTTACAAAGACGACTCTCGAAATTTTGATTAAAATGAAAGGTGATAATGGAAAGAAAAGAAAAGAAGACAGGGTTTTTTGTCACTTTATCTTTGCAAAAGAATTTCCTTGTGTTGTTTTGTACCAAGTGTATCGCTTCTTCATTACTACCTTACCACCCTACGATGGCTATAGTAGTACCCATTCTCTCTCATCATCATCCTCCTCATCCGTCCTGCGGTGAGGTGAGAGAGAGAGGGAGAATAATGAGACGGTACTTAGATATAGATTGTATATTTACAACAAGCAATAACAACAAACAACAGCAACACGTTAAAATCCATTACGTCGGCCACCAACCAGGGGTTGCATTACTACTACTATTTATTGGCTTTCAAACAAAGTGGGAGGTATCCCTCTATCTGTACCTGGATGGGTAGAAAAAGAAAAGAGAGAGATACTAGATAGATAGATAGACAAAGAGAAAGGACCGAGACAGGGTAGATAGATAAATAGTTTCAGAAGACGAGATAAATGCAGAATCCAAATTGCATTCACAGTTGTGTGTTAAATTTCTCATGGCGATGAGGTTTCGTGTGGTCCTTTCTTTATATATATATTACAACAAACAACATTAGCCTCTGTAACTCAAGAAAAATGCTAAGAGGCGGAATTCCTACCTGCCTGCCTGCCCCGTCTTTCTTGCCTGAGAAATGCAAATAAATTTAAGAAAGATATAAAGTTTTATCCGGTTTGGGTTTAAGAGAGACTACATCTTAAACCAGTTTAAAATTGGCGAGCTAAAGCGAATGGATGGATGGATGAGTCAACTCAATGGGAGAGAAAAAAACCACTCTTTTTCCGTCTTTCTTGTCTTTTGGAGTTGAATTCACTTAACCGTGACAACCAACCAACCACACCAAGAAAAAAAGTTCCAATTCTAAATTTATCGATTTAAGAGAATGACTTTTTATACCTTGGAACAACGTGGAAGAGGAAGGAATCAAAATGCAATGATACGAACAAACATGTCGCTTTTCTCCTTCCTCTCTCTCTATTTTTTTCTTCTCTTCTGATCTCAATGAATGTCTTAAAAGAGAGAGAGAGAGGAAAAAAGACAAAGCGAGTGGATTTTCCTTCATTAACCAAGTTTTCTAGGAAATATGCTCTCTTGTGTAGAACATTAGAATGTCATAAAAAAGTATTTACTTTTGTAAAGACAAGCATTGTGGTTTGCAAATGCCAGCCAAGTTAACAACGCACGCATGTTACTAATTATTATCGTTCTATGTAATGGCATCACTTCCCTGT
>JAQGCL010000724.1:0-11594 GCA_034699605.1 Isotomiella paraminor
ATTACCGCATAGACTGCCCTGCTCAGTCGCACAGCCCCGATGGAATTAACGTCCCAATCGTTCCTGGCAAGTGTGACCACGCCGGACACCCCTCCCAAGGCCAAGCCCCATGCTGCCAACCTGCGACCCAGCATTAAAACCCCCAATCTTTTGTCAATTCACGATGGTGCTGTATCTATTCTTCCTTTCCTGAAATCTCAATGGGTTGTCGTGTTGTTCAAAGAATAAGTGCATTATCTCTCTCCGTCTCACTTGGGCAGATGATATGATGATGTGCACAGGCTAAAAAGCCATAAGGAAAAGAAGAATGAATATTTGTAAATTATTGCCGTGTGAATGTGAACTTCCTCTTGAGAATTTTTTTCTTCCTTTCTGTGAAGAATAAAGATGATGAGTGAATGTGATGTGCTGAAATTCTTTGCCGCAAGCACTTTTTGCGGATGAGAGAGTCAGATGCAAAAGACACTTTTTTTGCTTTTCAAATCTTTCGTTTCCCCCTCCTTCTTGCTCGAATCGGTCTCGATCTCGATTCGGCGATGGCCATCAGTTTTGTCTTTGTTGCCTGCAGCTTTAAATTACATGCAACTGAGCACAAGTGAATGTTACAAAAAACAATATTTTATTGACCAGACAACAAACAACTTTATTTATTACTTGGGATATACAAGAAATTGTAAAAAAATAGCACTTATCAACAAATATATCATTTCATAGAGATTCAAGACCACCGAACACATTTTACTTATGCGGAGGAGTAACATGGAAAACCTTCAAAAAGTAAGCTGTCACTATTTAAAAAATAATAATTTCCAGGAAAATTTCATGATTTCTTTATTGCATGCAATCATTATTTCATGCTTATTGCATGACATATTTGAGCACAGTTACTTTTCTAAGCTGAAGGAACGATTATTCCCGTGGTTAAAATACCACAAACACAACGTGTATATGGGAGTATGTCCAGCGAAATATTTCGTGTTGGGGAGACTACCAGGATTATCAGTGGCGGAGGTGGAAGCGATGACTTGGAAGTAGGCAACGACACAATACGGTTAGGCAACGATTCCACCACGGCAACAGTCATTATTGTAGACAAAGGAAAGGAGACTTCAAAAAATCCACCTTCCACTGCCGATTGTGCAGCACGGTGAGAGAAGACAGCACTTCGAATAAATTTGGACTCAAGAGAAACTTAATGTCGAATATGGCGAAAGTGGAAAGTACATTTGGACATTACGCCGTCCAAAGTAAGACAGCAGGTTTTCAATTTCATAAGATCGGACTGGCATAAGTCCATAACAGAGAACGACACATTGAAGAAAGGAGTTTCAACTGCTTCTCCAAGATTAATCAAAAAGCTCTCCTCGGCCAAATGCTGCAAATTTCATACTTCGAGGCCGTCAATAATATTCCGCGGTATCTTCGCGGAAATTTCATTCACTTTTTGGAGCAAGGCATGGGGACAACTGTAGGATATCACCATCGGGGGATCAACAATGCAATAAACTTTGTAAAGCTCTTCTCCTATCAGATGCAGTTTTTTACAGTACATCGTCAAACGGGAGAAAACAGCCACCAAATCAGATTTAAACCAAATCCCCGTAAGCTTTATAGCTCAATTTGTAATGCACAAAGATTTTTATGCATTCCCCTATAGCCTTCCCCCCGGGGGGGGAGCGTCGGGCGTAAAAGAAGGGAAAATACACCGTAAGGTATGATCAGAACCAAAATGATTGCGAGGAACAGAAGCATCCTGTCCACTTCTACCCCAACCCGCAACGTGTAACTCAATTTTCCAAATTGGAAAGGTTCTTCGGCATCCTAGGTTTCTCAGAGTGGAGGAGATTTCGCCGAAGACAGTTCCATCAGTCCCAACAATGGACCAAGGCCGCGTCGTCCGGGCAACAACAATAAAATATATGTATCGTTACGAAGTGTATATTACTGGAAAACAATGGTGCAAGTTTTCTTGTGCTAAGAAATCATAATTTTTAATCATTCGGTTAATTGATTAGCTTTTTACATGACCTGTCGGCATTTTATGTACAAATACATGATGTACCATGCGAACATGTGCCCAACCACTGAGATCGAGTTACAACTTTCAATCCCTGGAACTCAATTGGATGCCCCGTTGCTGTAACTTTGTGGCAAATATTCATGAACACTTTTGGACTTTTTGTTTGTGGGTAATATGCAAAAATTGGTGGCTGGTCTTAAAAAAATCTATTTCCTTAATTAATTGGACATTTAATTTGAAACAATTGGCTCTTTTACTTTGAATTAAAATAAATCCCGATTCTTGTTTCATCCTTGTTTGCAGACCGTCGCTTTTTCTATAATTGATTGACAACATTTATTTTAGATTTTGAATGACCATGTTTGGCACTCACTATTTTGCACTTCACACAAACAAAAACAATTATGATTACAATAGATTACACAATTTTGCAATGAATCACTGGTGGTTAGATTAAAATGCACACACACAAAATAAACTGACCACTTTTTGGAACTTCTGCCAACTCTAAATATTAACTGTGACTGACTGAATCTTATCAGTCAGGTTGCTCTTCTTTTCATTCAATCCTTGCCTTGTGGGTCATATGGATATATGAAAACATGTTTATGCATTTATTTTTAACTTATCCACTTTTGTTGGCATCGTTAATGGCTTTAATGAACAAGGATAGTCTGGTCACATTTTACATGCAGTTTTAACTTGACGGTTCTTATTCAGAATGTTATATCTAATGTTTATGGGTTCTACTGCGTATTTTTACTAAGTCGTGAGCATAAAATCTTTGTTGTGTTGATAACATAGCTCCTCCATGTTAATAACATAGCTCCTCCAATGTTGATAACATAGCTCCTCCGAGTCTTCATATATATCCTGTTGGTGGGTATTGATTTTGTGCTATGCGTCTTGCTTATAGCTTGCTTGGATTTTTATGTAATATAAGTTGCTTAAAATTTTTATGTTCTTATAGGTTCAATATGGCCATGCAACTTGCAGCGCGAGATGACATCAATAGGGCCGATGAACTTCCTTTGAGCCGTGTTTTGAGACGCTTGGGTAACTCATCGTTAAGTAATACTCTGTGCTTTTTTATATGACTTGTTGTCATATGCTGTTTTATTTTTAGTGCAACGAAGTAAGAAAAATTACATCATGGTCTGTGCTAATGGTGACTGTCGAAAGAATGCAGATACAAGAGCAATGACGGCTACTTCTCTCAAGCTTCTTCCTGTTAGTAATAAGGGAACAATATGTACTGGGGAGCGACATTTGATGCATCCCTGTGTATCCCTGTGAGTCATTCCGCCATCATCACAGGATAATAATCACCACACACTCACAATGAAGAATGGAAGGAACTTTCTCCTCGACATCTGTAACTGCACACTCACAATGAAGAGTGGAAGAAACTTTCTCTTGATAGCTGCAGAAGGCGAGCCTGAGCTCTAGGCTCCTTCACTTGGCCTGGGGCGCACCCCTGTAGTTATCATTTTAATCGTCACTATTATCCCATCTTTACTCTTAACGTGAAGATTTCACATTGCAGTATCATCATCATCGTCTCATTGATCATCCTCACACATTATGTCATGTTCGGTTAATTATCATCTAATTCGGTATCAGACACCGCTTCGAGAAATGTCTGCTGAGGAACTGGGACTAGCTTCTTTGATTTTTTCTTTCCAGATGTAGATGGTCCTGATGTAGACGGTTTGACAACAAATATGTCATCATCATCTGATGAGTCATTACGGAACGCTCCTTAGAACACACTGTGTGGCAACGCCAGAGGTTTCGTTTGGTTCACTTCCTCTTGGATAATGACTTGACAAATCTCAGATGGATTGACATTCATCTCTGAATGGACTCCGATATGAGCTCCGTATTTGAGAGTATAATACTCAGCGACCAAGGGTTCATACTTGTCAACAATAGTTTCTTGGGCTCTGATCTTTTCCTCCTGGCTGGTTATGGTTCTTTGGTACTGGTCAAATGTGTGCTACGTAATGCATATTTTACGTGCTTATACTCTTGCCAAATGCACTTATTATGATACTACATGTCTTACTTTTTCTTAACTTCAACATTACAGTATTACGTTTCGTACCTCACAACTCTAATTTCATTGTAGTACAAACTAACACAGCTTAACTTTCGACTTTGGTAGTTATTAAAAAGAAGAAGCACAATAAAGGCACAGTAATTGGATTAGAGCACGATTAAGTTCACCACAGGCACAACAGAAGTTGCAAGACTGCAAAATCTGTTTCACAACTCCTTCCGAAAGTAGACTGGATCAATTGGCTGTAGCATCCGAAATAAAATCGATCGATGATTTAATTGAAACAGACACAAGAAAAGGTTGAAAGTGTCACGTTCAATACACACATTTGTAATAAGTTAAAACAAAATGTATTAGGTTAATCAATTACATATTATGTAATGGACAGACTGTAGGACTCGGTTCACTTTCACCAAGCTTAGAAATTTTCACTCTGCTCTTTTCTTTAAAATGCTTTCGCCTACCTTGGCATTGCACGCTCATTTGTTTAGACTTCTAAAATACAACTCACTCGCTGTAGTAACTGTTTTAGGATGAACGACCGTCGCCTGCAAAAGGTTGACTTGAGTTTCGGCGTCCTTGAACTTGGGTACAAAGTGGACTTGAGAGATTTTCAAGGTAAGAGAAATGTTTTATGCCTTGTCATTGATGTTTATGACTAAGATCATTTTTTCCTGGTCTTTTAGGAGATCTGCCTTCCGAAGATCTTATTGTTGATGAGTCTGTTTCCAGATGTTTGACTCCTATCCCAGAAAATTTTAATTTTCCACCGCCGGGATTACAATGTCCTGTTTGTGCTTGGCCTAAAGCCACTGCTTATTTTAATGAAAAGATACGGAAAGATAAGTAAAGAAAGGTAACAAGTCGGAGGCCGCTGATCGCAAGCAAAATAGTGTGACATTGAAGAATGCCGTGTCAAAAGAAATTTGGAGTACCATTTCAAGGTTACTCACAAAATGAAAATTAAGTTTTGTGATTTTCCCCTATGCCGGGAATATTTTCCTCTTAATGAATTTATAACACATTCATTCATATTAGAGATTGTATATGATTCTTATACACATATATACGTGCATCTAAATGTATTGCTCTATTCGCTTATGTGCACACAGTCACATATAAACCGGTCTTTCAATGTAAAGTAAGTGAGCTAGGCAAAGATGTTATCTTGATAATGCATATAACTTAATACAATGCATAAGTAAGTGAACTAGGCAAAGATGTTACAAGTATACTTACATTACGTATGATACAAGTAGGCGTGGTTATATAACAATGTAAGTAAGTTGGCTAGGCAAAACTCAACAGAGAGTAAATGGGCTAGGCAAATACTATTTTTATCCTTACATCCATATCTAACTTGTTAATCATATCAAATCATCATGCTCTGATGCACATACATAAAAGTCTATTTCTGTTATAGCTTCTAACGCTCGTGTTGCGTTAATTGCTGTGGGAGGGAGGTCGGTGGAGTTTAAAAGTCTCCAGCACTTCTTCCATGCTTTTGCATAGCTTTTTAACTCCAACTGCCGTTCTATTTCTTCCGCGTAGCCTGCCATATCAGCCTCCCTTTCCGTTTCCTTTACTTTATTAGCCTGCGTGATTACGTGCTTGACACTTGCACCCTGCTATAGTGATCTCGCGTTAGATATCATGTGTTTAATTGTCCCTGCCAGTCTTAAGTTTTTAAGGCTCTTATTAATTCTCAACATAACTCGCGTTGATATCCTGTAAAACGTTTTGGTATGACACGCAATTTCTGTTGTGCTTACTTTTTAATTGCTTTTACAGTTAGTATTTCATTACTCTTGCCCTTTCGAAGTTAATAATGGTCTTTCCTTATCTCAACTTTTAAGTGCTTTGCTTTTCTGGTCTACTGTGATTTATTTACTAATTTATTCAGATTACTATTTCATTTCACTCTGATTTAATGTTCTACACAATCATGCAACTTTTTTTTCTTTTCTCTACTTTCACAATTGGGTTTTCGCGTGCTTTATTAGCTTCTCTCTCTTTTTCCTCTCGGATTTGATTAGCCAGTGCCAACTCTTCAAGATTACTAATCGCTCTTTTTAATAACTCCCGTGTCCTACGGTCATTTCGAGTCATGGGGCACTGGATTGCTTTATGTCCAGGCTGCTTGCACGTATTGCAGCGCCTGTTAGTTTTAAATGGTTTTACGTGATTCATTGTTCTGACTGCTTGATGGCGTGTTCTCATTTATTTGTTGTGCCTCTTTTTGCTACTCTTTCGTTTTGTTGTGCCTTTCTGAGATTTATTAATCTTCGTCTTAATCAGTGACCTGTCCGACTTTAATTACTTTTCTCATTGCGACTTTCTGATTTGGTTAATGATAATTCACATGAGGACATCATCAGCAATCTACTGTTGGCGCATTACGACAAATTCAGCTTGGTTCTTACTGCACGGGGTACTCTGAGACTGCTTCTTTGCACCCTTTTACGCTCATTATCTCCAAAAGTTATGATGTCAATTTTTAAGGACAAGAAGATGCCTTTTCTTCAGCAAATCAACTTTCACTTTTGCTTTAGACATTATGATTTGGGTGCGAGCACTCTCAATGAGATTAAAAATTTCTAACCACGGTTTTGATAACCTTGTATGTTCCCTCCTGGACTTAATTAGGCCTTAATAATAAAATTAAAATAATTTCTAAAGGAATATGACCCTCCCCTGAAGGGGTGCGGTCATACCCTTTTCTTTCGGGTTGGCACCAAAAAGTATGATGTCAGACCGGAATGACGGACAACTTGTCGGCTCTGCTGGCAATACTCGAGTGTCAAGTGCGGACACTCGGTTGCCCATTTATTACTATAAATGGCAACTACATGACGATGCGGAGTGCTGCGCCTAGCGCACACTCACAATTATTATTGCTATGCCCAGAGCCGCAGGCGGGAGCGCCTACATACGTGCCCTTAGTCCCCTTACCCTTACCCCAATGTGCCAGGCGCATAGTCAGGAGAGACCCTGCTCCATTATACCCGACTAAGAGGATGACGGGCCTATTGTTGACGATATAGATCGTCGTTCTTACAATAGGCTTGCCCAGTGTCGCCGCCATTTTGGTAGGTTCCGATTCTCTATTCTTCCACTGATCTTTCTACTAATCATTGAGGTCTCTTAACTTTTTTTACTTTCGCAGCCAGCGTTGTGATTGCTTACTGGTAAAGCTCTTATTTATTGCCAGATAAATACTTACGAGACGAGTGTAATTCTCGTTCTCGTGGGTGTGAAAACCACTCGTGAACAGCATTATTATATTCCAGATAATAGGTTGATTTCCGCCAAATGCATATACCTGGACCGAGATTTCCCGGCGAATCCAGTTCCCGGCTTCGAATTTATTTGCAGACCCTCATCGACAACTTTTCAGGGCTCACAAACTTCCCAAGTAAACAATGTTTCGGGCTTTCTCTGCAGAGGTGCCTATGTACTGCAAAGCACAAATTGATCGGGAAAGTTTATGCTTTATGATTTAGGAGAGGGAAACGACAAAATCTTTCGAAACCCGTATGACACCACTGACAACCTCCTTATCGTGAATAGTGGGGAGAAGCACTACCAAGGAGGGAACGGTGATGACACGTTTCAGTTTGAAGAAAACTGTAACGGTATGAAAGGGACCATTGACGGAGGAGGTTTCAAAACTGATGGCAATACACTTATTCTTAATTGCTCAAGGAATCAAAATCTCCTTTTGTTCTATCCTACAAGCCACTGCATTAATGGTTATGACCATCCCCACTGAGGTCAGGATGGGACTTGCTGGAAACCAACACCCTACTACGTCTACCCCCTTGGGTATCTTAGTTGAATGGAAAAGATATTGCGTGGATCGGAGCAACGGATTGGTTGAATGAGGAAGACATTACATACACTCATAATGGATGGGGAACTACCATCGATACCTGGAATGGCGATGACCGAACTAATTTTTTAACCATTTCACTGACCTGTCCTCATTTTATGTACAAATACATGATGTACAATTCGAACATGTGCCTGACGGCAGATTCATCCCTCCAGCCGATACGAATTCACTGCGCTCCGCACGGACTACAAATGGCGTGTAAGCACACAATGAAGAATAACATCTATGTAAACAGTTTCGAGTCGCAAATGACAGCCATCTCCACCTTCTACAATGCCAAAACTTCATACAGAAAAAGCCAACAGCAAGGATGATGCACTTCATCTACCTTGAAACCAAGTCTTACGCAGCCTTACACACTTATCCAAAATCGTCTTTTTTTAGTCCAAAGTATTCAAAACATACAAAAGTATTTCCACAAAGACAAGTTGGTGGTATTTATTGCTGATGGGGCGTCTGATATCAAAAAGGGAAACGGGGCTAGGAGTTCTACTTTCTACCGAATACAAGAAATATGATTCAAGGCTGACCCGGATTCACCGGGCGCTACACAAAAACTGCACTTAAAATAATCTGGCGATGACTGTCGAATTGTTTTACCATTTCACTGACCTGTCCGCATTTTATGTACAAATACACGATGTACCACGCGAACATGTGCCTGACGGCCGGGCAGATTTATCTTCAGGCCGATACGATAGGCCAGGTAAAGATTAAAAGTAATGACATGGTAAAATAAAATTAGCAAGAATGCATTTTTATGATTACAGTGCTGGGTGGACAAGATTTCTTTGCATTCTTCATTCCTCCAACCAACGTCTTATGTCCCACTCCATTCTGTGAACCGACTCAAGACAAGATCCACCGTTCCTTCTCCCCTTCCGCAATTAACTGATTGAATTTTTTGAATTCTACATTTTTTTCAAGTATTATTTGCTATTAATTTCAGCTCCCCAAAGACCGGGACCTGCCTCTCCACCAGGTACATATCCTCGTTTACCACCACATCGTAGACGCAACCCAAGGAGCACTAACTTCTCCCGTAATTGCAGCCACTACCGTAATGAAAAACCGACGTCTCCTACCACCACGTCGGCTCCCTCAGAAGCGAAAATGACTCCAATGCAAACCTTCAAGTTTCTTATGTTTTATAGGTATGGACTATTCGGAAGGGAATTTGCTCCCAAACCGACAAATTATTTTTTGAAGGGAAGGTATACAGACGAATTAACCGCACCCATTGTGGGTTGTATTCGAAATAGAAAAAATAGGAGGGTATGAATATAACAGAACATTATTTGTAAAATTCGTTTTGGACGACCAAAAAAGTTAATAAAATTGGCAGTAATTAGTCTTTCATCTTTCTCCCTCGCAACCTAGACTATAGCTTTAACTATATGAGCCCTATGATGAATAAGTGTAAATAATTATTTATTGAAACTGAACGTTCTATTTTCTGTTTGCAGGCGGTATGCAAAAAAGAGGAGGATGCCGCAACATATAAGCCTTGGGGAACCAAGGTTGTTACAAAAACACCCTTCCAATCGTAAGCACAGTTTTAATCGTTGTTATGAATACTTATTGTTATCTTTCTACTGTTCTTTACTTTTTCACAGCAAAGGTTCAGATGTATGCCACTTACAGCCCTCATCATGGGATTGTCATGAACTCCCACGGGCTCATGACTATAGGGGGTAAGTTGCGACAGCAACATATTTGTAAGATGTATATAGTAATGTATGATATTCTTTGCAGGACCTGACGTAAAGGAGAAGACGGTGGACTGGAGTGACGCTAATTACATTACTCCAACTCAAGGAGCGGTCAGCCGTTTCTCCTTTTCTTGGTCTTCTCGTCTACCAACAAAGGCCTGCTATGCCTTAGCAGTGCTGGAGTCCCCCGAATCGCACAAAGCGGAGAGCAAGCTGTCTGCCGTTTCATGATGAAACGTTCCTTCACCCCGAACTGCAAGGCGACTTCTTGGACGCATACGCATACACCGGAAATCAAGACATCTTGAAACAAGGAAGGAAAGTTTCTGGCGATGTTTGACGGTAGAACAGCGACCTGCCAAAGCAACGCCAGGAAGAACCGATGACGATTCAAACTTGCTAAGGAAAATTTGGGGGAGGGGAGCGGTAACGTGCTAGCTTTCAAATGCATCCTTTGCGGCAAATACTACAAGGGAATCCTACATGGCCATTATGAAAATGAATTTGCCAAACCTGAGGGTTTTGCATCTCAAAGTGACGAGTATGCAAATCGAAGGTTGCAACATTTGGTGTGATGACCAAAAACACAGAAACGAAGAGTAAAAAATTGTTCTGAACAACACTAGATGCAAGGAGAATGCGTTTAGAGCGTTTTAGGCCCAATTTTTTTTAATTTACAGCATGATCTATGAATAAACTAAGCTATCTCAACCCTCAATTTCTTAATGTCTGAAAACAATCTTTTACGAAATTGGAACTTTTGGAAGGGTCACACAATGACCTGAATTTGGTGGTACCCCTGACACTTTTTTGGGACATGCAGAGATGAGGGACTCTTGAGGTTTTTTTCGGGTGGGGGAAAGTTTTATATGGCATGTTCAGATGGGTCGTGGCAGACCTTATTGGGGCACAAGCTTTTTTGGGAGAGTAGAACTCTAACACTAATGTTAGCAAAGCAACTCACTTCAAATCTGTTCCCCAGAAGTGCCCTGATACAGGGGAACCTCTGGAGGCATCGATGCCGTGTGCTCCTACAGAAAAAGGAGCCACGGCAATGACGGAGCAAGAGGTTTCAAAAGTACAGTTCGCTCCTCTCACTTGGTAGGATGTGAGACATTGTCTCAACATTTCTAAGCCCGCACGTGTGGAAAAGGAGGTTTCTGACCTGCGAGATTTTAACCGCCGCTATGGCACTGCCATAGAGGAGGCGAACAATCCTTGGGAATCCAAGGAGAAGGTGGACAGGGGCAGGCTGGGAAATGCTGCCGACAAAGCCGCAAAGGTCACAGTGTGGTGCCTAGCTATGACCATGGGCGATATATAAATTACACTTTTCCGTTCACACCCACTACCCACACTGGTGTGGGTAGTGGGTTTGAATGAATCATTAAAATATGAATTACCTTATATTATTAAACCTATAAATATTTAAATAAAAGCATATATCCACATTTAAACCTATTATTGAAATTTTCCCGTTTTTTTCTCGCATTTTTGTGTTGGGGAAATTTTTAGAAAGTAGCTGGAGAAATTTTGAATTTAGGTAGTAGCTGGACAAATTTCTGTTTTCAGGAGCAGGGAAAAAATTCCGTACCTGCAAGATTCTGGACGCCTGGAAACAAGTTTTTTGGGAATGTTGATACAAGCTGTTGGTGGACTTTGACGAATTATGCAACAAATTATGCAGTAACTAGTATCAGACGAATGCATGAATTCTCACGGACTGCTAACAATTGGGGGGTATGTTGAAACGAGTATGCATCTACATCTTGGTTTTTGAAGAATTTTCATGTTACGTGCACAAAGATAACATGTTCGGTGGTGTCACAAAAAATACAAATACGTGTCTTACTTAACTTATCCTATCCCTAATGCATAAACTGGTGCAGGGACCGGTCGATAGAA
>JAQGCL010000725.1:0-11591 GCA_034699605.1 Isotomiella paraminor
TAGCCTTCAAGAAACCCCAAAGTGGTTGAACGACACTCGCAAAAGACTTGCAAAGATAGCTGCAAAAATTACATGTAAAATTCCCTATGAAAAGCGGGGGGTTGCACAGGATCAGGATAAAATTATTAAAAATTCCAAAAGCGACGTGTCATGATAGACAGAAATGGAGAAAGAATTCTCGCTAAATCTAAAAAATAGCGTAGAAGCTGCAATATTTGCATGTTTAAATGTCTTTGAAAAGGTTTAAATATGATGATCAGAACAAAATCCATTAAAATCGCAAAAGGCCGTTAGCCTTCAAGAAACCCCAAAGTGGTTGAACGACACTCGCAAAAGACTTGCAAAGATAGCTGCAAAAATTACATGTAAAATTCCCAATGCAAAGCGGGGGGTTGCACAGGATAAGGATAAAATTATTAAAAATTCCAAAAGCGACGTGTCATGATACACAGAAATGGAGAAAGAATTCTCGCTAAATCTAAAAAATGGCGTAGAAGCTGCAATATTTGCATGTTTAAATGTCTTTGAAAAGGTTTAAATATGATGATCAGAAAAAAAATCCATTAAAATCGCAAAAGGCCGTTAGCCTTCAACCGTGAAAAACCGTGAGATAAACCGTGAAAAAACAGCTCGAAGAAGACGCAAAA
Source organism: Isotomiella paraminor (assembly GCA_034699605.1). Lineage (NCBI taxonomy): Eukaryota > Metazoa > Arthropoda > Collembola > Entomobryomorpha > Isotomidae > Isotomiella > Isotomiella paraminor. The sequence continues at coordinate 648 of JAQGCL010000725.1, forward strand.
ATCTTACAAAGCTCCGAACAACTGTCGTGTGTCGTGTCATTATTGTTAGCCCCATTTAAAATTGATAGCAAGTCAATTCGCGTTCACCTTTTATAATCTGGAATGATCGTGGTTTGTCCAACAGCACACACTGAAAAGTGCTACACATGTGAATTGTTTCACATAGACAATAACTTTCGAACTTGTCGAGTATCGATATGCTATGATAAACACTTATCTCTGATACTTGATACAGCGACTTATGTCGTTTATTGGATTATTAGTTAAACGGCAAATTGTCTAGCTAAATTGGAGTTAGCTGGGTTAGGAATTAAATTGGAGGCTATTCTGGGGTAGGAACTGGTCGCTGGTCATCATAACGGTTGGTAGATGCAGTACGTGTGCATTGATCAATACCATTTTCCAGAACCGCATTAAACCAGCCGCCAAGACGTTTGCTATGCGCTTCTTCTTCTCCACTTGGAACACCTAGTAGGTTTGTAGACTGCTATACTCAATCTCTTGAAAAACGGCGTCGGTGCTTAACTTGAACGGTTGCCGCGTTATAAAGGAACGCCCGTTCACACATTATTTCGTACCCCCGAATTCTGAAGAAGTGTGATGGACCAACGAAACCGGTGCCGTTACACGCCATCTTGTCTGCTAATACCTTTGTCGAAGTCGCCAACCGCCAGTTTTGTAAGGTGATTGGGACAACTGCCTCCGTAGAGTCTGCCATGAAGTTATGAGACAAGGACTTGAACGGAGCTTCTACACAAGTGCCTATAAGTGTGGATGTATTGTATAGGTCCTCAAGTGTTTCTGGAACCAGGCCAGCCAGGGGTGCAGTCGTGTCAGTGGTCATCACGGATCGGTAAAGGTTGTTCAGAAACATTGCAAAGAATGTCCAGAGCAACAGTAAGCCGGTCACTCTACCGCTATTGCACCCACCTTTCACAATTATAACATCGATAAGACAAAGTAATATGGCTTCCATTCCGGACATGAAGGATTCATTCCTCCTGCATCCTTGAATGCACAATGTATGTACAAGCGATGACAAGGCCTGCTAGCGCTACCCAAACGGAAGGTAAAAATGGATTCAATATGCCAGATTACCTCAGCCTCAAACCCTCTGTCGAGGAGCAACTAAAAAACTTAAATCGATGGTCGTCGGAAATTAGAATGTCATCTTCCATAGCCTATTCATCCGGACGTTCCCAATCCATTTGAGTCCCTCCGACGCACGCAGGCGACCTGTTCTGACTCCCCACAAGACTGTTGGGTTTACCTTCCGCGATAGCCCTAGTTGTCTAGATGACCCAACCTCGTTTGCGATTCAGCTGTAGTAGGGAAACACGTGACGATCCCCTGAACTCATGGCATATGTAACCCACTGTATGCTCGAAGGGTCCTTCTTCGTTATGCCAGACAGCTCCACGATCCAAAGTTGAACGCGATGCTCTGTTCCCTAGCAGGGAGAGGAGATAGTTGGATACTAGGTTGTAGTAACCGCCCTTCTCCTCCGGCATCACAGTCGTGTCATCCACCCCCACAAAGAATACTGACGTCAGGAATACAATTATTTAAGGCGTTAAGTTTTGGCCTTGCTAGTAGATAGTACGTAATCATGGATGAGCCGAATTGAGATATCTGCTCCTGCTGCTTACCCATATATCAAGAAGCATTAACCGTACCATTTCGACGTTACTATATTTATTGGTTACTCTCTAAGCTAAGCATGTAAAGCCGGTCTCGCTGGAACATGAATGTCAACGTCAGTTCCAGTCAAAGTCAGTCAGTCAAGTTGGAAGGCATAGCCATTGATAAAAGTTTACGTCAATGAATGCAAAGTCTTGTGTGTTTTTCATTATGCTTAATTCCAGAGAAACAATTTTGTGGTGCATGAACTTTGATCCATTTGACCCGTTTGACTACTGTTTATCTTTATTAAGATAACCAGCAACAACCAACCCATGACTGTGAAGAAAATCACTCAACTTGATTTCAACAGACGTATTGGACCAGCATTGTAGATACGAACCAAATCAGTATACTTTCATACATCCTCCAGCAGATATGGAAAAGAAAATGATCCTCTCGGGAATTGTCGTTTTCATAATTGTAGCAATAACGGCCGTTGTTGTTACGACTAAAGGACGAAAGGATGTTGAAGTGGCCACACCCACTATCTCCACCACAACCGTCATCACGGACAATAATTACATCATTGAAGGAGGTAACTTTTGCTGGTACTTGGAAAATTAGTATCTGGCGTAACGTCATACGTACATAGGTGGAGCAGGGAAGTTTTCAACCGAGGACAATAGCGAGGACGATTACAACTACAGCTCTGCCGAGCTCTGTTCAGCTAACGAAACCACAAGAATCACGAGTGAGCCGATGAATGCTGTGGTGGATGTTGGGGCAACAGTAGAGTTCCCTTGCGCCGGTGGTAATCTAGGTATTGTGTAACAGTTAATTCGTTCAATTATGACTTATTATCCATTGCTTAACTCTGATTGTACGTTTGTGGCGCACTAGGTCATTGTACCATCTTTTGGCTGAAGGGAAACCACTATGTTGTCTCCAATGACCTTGTGCTTGCACGAGATCAGAGGATTAGTGTGACAATGGACGGAATGCGAGGAGGAACGCTGAATATTCAGCATGTTAAGGCCTCGGACGTAGGGGATTACACGTGCAAAGTGCACAAGGGTCACCATGTTGTAGCTCAGATTACACACACCTTGAAAATAAATTGAGTGGTACTTAATAATTGTAGGGCCGAATGATTAAAAGAAACGAGTGCTTTGATTTCAGATGTTGAATGGCCAAGGATACCCATATTACCTATGTATTTCTCCCTATTAAAAAGTTACAATTTTTCATCACCCGTAGTGACGTTGTCACGTTTATGAAGTCAATGGAGTTCCTCCTTGGGCCCTTCTAAGTACCTATTGAAATTTTGTGGTTACGCAGGACCACTCCAGATGTTTCAAAGCAGCCGGACAGACTTGACAATCGCATAAATCAGCTATACCTACTTAATAATTAGAGCCTTAGGGGTTAAATGTTAAGGAAAATCTAGGGGACCTGAAGGCCGATTTTCATTTCTCTTCCAAGCTTTAAGTTTAGCTACTTACTTGATTAACAAAGTCTTTCCCCTAAATGTCATTCGAGAGCATAGCTGGAGGAAACCGAAAGTAATTAGAAAACTCACCCAAGTCAATCGGTAAAAGTGATGCAGGAGTTGAGCGATTATCATCGTTTTCATCATATTAAAACTCTAACATTTCTACCAGTCAGAGCAAGTTAGCTTTTAGCTATAATAGGTTTTCATCGATTACGGATAGCCCCAAAAAACCAAGAGCTTGGAAAAAGTTACTCAAATAGACGCGGAAACATGTAATCGCAACTAACGCTCCACCTAACATGGAAGCGAAATACACAGAGTTTACATTTCCATGTTAAAACTGACGGTTTCACAGACATCATCTACACAAATCTTGTTAAGGGATGGGTTCCACTGGTCTCGATGATCATAGAAACCTCCTACGACCTCAAGGGATTGATATATGCCTTATTCCAATGGTCTACTTCTTTTTTGTATTTCTGTGGACCCTGTAGCAATTTTTCAGGAAAATTGAAGCTCCACAGCCAGTGATGAACGCTACACAATTTTGCAAAATGAATACTCTTGGACTAATTGAATATGCACTATAGTTTGCGTACAATTCGAGGTACGACATGTACACAAGCCGTTTCAACTGACAGCGTGGGTTGCAATTGTGGTGGGCGGAATAGCTTTCTTAGTTTCGATGAGGTGTTTAGCTTCCGTTGACACTGTTGACCAACACGTGGCCGTCGGGACGTCGCTGCCTCTTGCGTTAGCCTTCGTAGGCGGTCTGATTGAAGAAGGGCACCCCGTGCCTACAAATCTGTGGAAACGTTCCGACTTCCAATCATTTCCTGGTTCTTAATGGCAAGTGTCCTCAGTGCAGCCTACATCGGAGTTGTCATCAATTTCCTCAATTCATCACCGCCACCCTCGCAATACCGATCCTTTGGGCATATTGGCTGTACAAGGGACGAGAATTTGGTGAAGAATTCTGCAGGGGTATGGAAGAGGATAGAAGTTTTGGACCCTCCCTACGGGTATTATATTCCAAACGGCTCACTTGCCCCCATCCTTGATAACAGGATGAAACAGGAGAAGGACTCCTACGGAGTTCAGTCTTTGCCGGGTGGCTCACGTACATGGGATTCGTTTTCCTACTATCAAAATTTTGAGGGAGGCCACAAAGATCAATATCGGGACATTTTTAACTGGCGAGCTCAGCTGGGTCGTGACTACGAATTGCTAGGCAACCAATCGGGTGTATGGCGCAGCAGCATGTGGTTCCGTCTGACTCACCCAAGCCTAAGGTTGATGCTGTTTGTAATTGTCGACAAAATGGTTCGAAATGTAATACAACATACTGAGACACACTCTGCAAAGGAATACCCCACACAAGTCCCATATCAACGCATTTATTGCTATTATGACGGATGGAAAGTCCAAGTTGCCGACTGCGTTTCAGTGGATGATGGATTTTGGAGTGTGGCCAAAGGCAGTGACTATGGCGGCCGTCAACGACGCAGAAACAAAATCAAAGATGGACCAGACATCAAGTTTGGTGTTGAGCCAGTTGAAAAAATTGAATGTGTCCGGGAGAGGGGAGCAGGCGTTGGTGCAACGCTTCTCATTTGGAAACTAAAGCATAGGAAGTCTTTTCATAATTATGTTGATGTCATTGGCCCTGTCAATTACAGTTGCAGCTGGGGAGAGTCTCTCCGTTACAAGAGTACATCTCAAGCGCAGCTTCGAGCTGTTTTCTACAACCAGCATGGTTAAGGTTCGATTAAGGTGTACAATTCAGGCAGCACCAAATCGGCAGAACGGATGCGGTATGGTGCACGGTTCGTGCCAAATTGGTAGCCAATATTTTGACACAAACCTGTAGGACGATTGGGATTGGGACTTGCAGGGCTATTGTAAAGTAGGAAGCTATTTCAAATAATCCTATTGCAAATGGCGTGTACGCGTGCGTGGCTTGCAAATGAAGGTATATCAACCCAACTGCATGTGTTAACGTAATGAGCCCATGTCATTAATTGGAGTAAGCATTGAAAAAGTCACTTGTATCTGTAAGCAATGTATTATCAATAAATCCAGGTACGAAGTTGTAGGCCACATAGTAGAAGCAGGCTTATGGCATGGCTAAACTGCATTAGCTTGCATAAATGTAAAACTGGAAAACATTCTGTGTTGGAGTTGAAAATGGCCAGGTGAGAAGTGGCTCCTTACTTTGAGAAAACAAGTGGATCGCTTTTCCAGTTGTATTTACCAGTGGTTATTAGCCTACGAATTTATTCTATACATTCAGAAATATTGAGTCCGTGTTAATTAATCGATAATTTAATTAGCGATGGACTTTGCGTCTGACAGTAAAACGAATGTTGTACTTGTTTGTCGTCGGACGGTGGCTTTTTGGCTTGTATTGGAGGGTTTGAAGACTTCCGGCACACGTTCATATAACACGCTAACATTTCTACATTCCATCAAATGCTCAATACAATAAATCGAAGTGAAGCGTATGTGCCAACCACGTTTCCTATTACCATCAGCTGCCATTCCAAAATCAGAAATCCTCGATAGTAGTTTGAGCGACGTCACGTTCACTCCTGAGGCAATGATCGAAACCGTCATTCCCACAACTGCCGCATCTGCCACCATGAATCGCAGGACAAACGAGAGCCTCCAATCTACCTTTCCAATCAACGCTATAGCGGCAAAGGTTCCTCCAACCTGAATGAGACAATGGGCCACAATGAGGATTGGAAAGAGAAGGTCACGGAGAGCATCGTTGAGCACAATATTGACTAGTTGCAGGGACCGATACCCACGAACGGTATATGGTTGGTACTTCTGACACGCCACCTTCGTGTACCGCCACATGGACGCCACTCCACCCATGGTTACGTAAACGCTGTAGAAGAGCGTCGGTATGGCCACTGCGAAGCAGAAGTAGAATTCACCGATCGCAAAAAGAAATCTGGAGAAGGTTTTATAGATTTTAACAACATTTTATAGATCCCCGCGACATGCTCGAAGCACTACGCTGCTTAAGAATGGAGGCTGACATGGCAATAGGCAACCTAGAGAAACGATGGAATGCTTAGGACGCTTTTCTGGTCACAGACTATATCTCATACACATATGCTGATGGCGACCGGAATGAAGGGGACGGAGAGCTGGAGGGATTTTTGGACGATAAGGATGCACTTATCCGATTTTGAAAGGGGGTAATATCCGTCTATCACAAGATGACAATCACGTTCCTATAAAGCCATATCCATAAGCTACCTTACCCTTCTAGAATACAGATTGCTCAACCAATTCCAGAGTGTGGAGGAACTTGTCGTGTCGAATTCCAAATATTTCCAACCGAATGAACCAGCAGGCAAAGTAGAAGGACAGGAAGAATGTTCCAAGCAGCCTCTCGTTGACTGAGTCCTAGTGCGGCAGGAGGAGCGTACGGAGCTGCAATATTAAATAAAGTGTATGAATGATAGTCACTACTTTCACGGTTCGGACCCTCCACGTCCTGAACTGTATGAATTGTGTTTGGGATCCCAAACATAAGGGAAACCCAGGAACCACCCATTTATCCGTAACATGGTTTCCAGGCAGCTGTTAGAAATTACGAATACTCTCTTTACTTCCATTTTAACTGTATGGAGTTGAGATCTCTTTGTTCTCCTTAAGGAAGCTCTCTGAGTTAGTCTGTTCCAGTGAATGACGCCTTGCGATTGACCACAGCGACAACGTTGGTTTGGTTACCTTCATTTGCCAAAGAACGGATCAAACCGCGATAGAATGGTAACGACGGAGAATCATGATTAAGAGTGCAGATGTACAGATAAGGCTGTCCCCTTGTATAGAAAATTTCGCCATCTCATCTAACTACGCATTCCCCTTTGATCACCTGGCTTAGTGTTAGCCAGTTGGGGTAGATAAGCACATTCAATTCATTGGAAATTGATTAATTTCGCCGTTCGGATGGTAAACAGAGAAATTGTTTACTGTGGAATAAACTACAAATACGATGTTTGCGAATTGAGCCGTGCTATCCGTGCATTAGAAGTATTTGTGTAACTTTACAGCAATCGAATATACGGTGTTTGTGTATTTAAATGAATTTTAATGATAACCGGCCTTAATTAGCATATTAATTAAGACGTATAGAAGTGCCAAGAACGCCACGCTCACCTCGATTAATAACCTTTACTGAGGAAGGTTGAGACGAGACAAGTTGTAGGCAGGTACGTTCGCATGAATGTACTACATCTGGGATTTATTTAATACGTCGTAGTAGAAGGTGTGTATCACGCGAAATTCGATTTACTATCGACTGTGCCCAATAATATCGGACGGCATAAAGAGGATTGACATGTTATTCGGTCCATACACAGAAGAACAGATTAGAATATCGATACCAAGCGTTGTACCTCCTCTGCACCGACTCACTGTCGATTCCCGGCCGGAATGCTCCATTCCTTCGCTGCGTTAACTTACGATGCATGATATGAGAACATTTGTTCATACTCTTTGGTTCGGCACTACACTCCTAAGGTTATTAATGTGGGGTAAGTTATCAATTAGTTGTGTTATTGTTTGGAAATTTTCCATTGCCCATTATTACGGTAACACAAGGTTAAGCGACGTGTGAAAAAGCGGCATGCGGTTAACGTTCTCCATGAGAACAATCGTTATAATTTTGAGTCACCTCGCCTTCTTTGCAAGTTTATAATGCAACATTGTTAATGTTATCCTCGAGTCGCTTTGTCCGTTCTGCTGAACTCAACTTAATCGAACTTTTCTGCGCGTTGTGACTACGTGGGAATCGTGCAATGGGTCTTCCGGGGATACGGATAACGCCTAAGTACATAAAGTTATCTGGGAGGACCAAACGTGTATGGTTAAAAGGCGACGTTGAAGAGATGAGGGACAAACTTGTGAAGGTACCCTGACTGGTTTTGCATGTTAACCAAGTTTTGACGTACACAGTCTAATTTCAACACTGTTGACAGGTGGTGGGCCCAACTTTGTTTCTCTCAATAGTCATCATTGTCCTCTTGGTCTACATCACCGTTGAGCTGAGAAAGTAAAGTGTTACCTACTATGTTTTCCAATGTTGTACAATCTTCTTTACTTATTTTATATTAAACAAGTCTTGGTAAGCGATTACCACGATCGCAACATGATTCTCCTATTCGCAGATCTAATGGATCCTAATGCATTACAATCAAACCTCAATGATATAAACCCGTGTGTTCACATAGAGACTAAAATTACACATTTAAAATTTATACGGATGACTCGTTCTCTCTCGTAAACGAAGACGAAAACTTTCTTGTACTTTCTCAATGGTTTTTTTCTTTAGCTTTATCGACGAATTTAGCTTTAGCTTTAGCTTTATCTTCGTATTTGAAAAGCAAAGCTGTGCTGGGCTGGGCAAGGCTGTGAAAGGAAGGACACCTCGGCCCACGCGACCCTCACCTCCAAGTTTCCCCAGAGTAGGTAGGTGAGTACGAGGTACATGTTATCAATGATGTCGGATATTTTGGCGGCGGCCGTTAGTCTCGGACCAGTCCAGCAAAGGAATCCAAGGCCAACCCAGACAAGGGCGAGGGAGAGCCACATAATTGAATCAAATGGGGTGAGCAAGGTGTCCCACCGGACGGGGATGGGCGGCTGGGGGATTTTGGAATACACAACTCGCACGTAGCACTCGGCAACGATGACCTGTTGGGACCGAGGTGCCCTAAATGCAGTCAGAGTGGCCTCATCCATATCCTTCTCGAACTACTGTATCCTATTCTAGAGCTCTCTATTCGCCAGGATTTCCTCCTCGCTTCGATTTCCGAGGGCAATAAAGCGTTTCGTCATGTTCATCTTAGATATTAGTAGCTCTGCAATGGGCTCCTCGTCCGAACAAAGGTTATTTTTAGTACCAAATGTGACCTTGAAGCAGGCGTCCATTGAAAAAGTTGTTCCAAAGGCTTGTATTGCAGCAGTTCTCCTAGGATTATTGGTGCCCCTCTCGTTGAACTTTTCGTGGATCTCAAATAAATGGGCCCATGTTTTGATTTCAAATCCGACTTCATTTAATTTGATCGGTACGGTTTCCGATTGGCCACCAAAGTGGGAGTGGATAGCAACTTTATTTCCTTTCCACATGTTGTATACAATCGGATCGTAGGATCGGATTTGAAGGGCGTGTCGTCCATGGACCTTGGGAAATAGAAATATGGCTTTCTCCGTGAAATCGTGTCCCGAGGCTACAATGACCGAGTCGGGTTCAGTGAGGTTTGTTGACGATAGAATGAACACCAGACAAAGGGGAGGCGTCCTCCCGTAAAGATCTTCCGGGTCGTGGAACCGAGATGTACAGGAAGCTAACAGCCAGGTTTGATTGTGAAAAGCATTCCTAATAATCTCAAGACGCTGATCTGTAAAGGAGGAATTTGGACCAGGATTCTCAATGAGAATAGTGTACTAAACTTTCTAAAATATTTGGTTAGCAGGATAGGCAGCTCTTCAATTTTTGCAGCAGTACAGGGGAAAAAGACTACCAAATAAATAGACCCGTTTACTCTGGCCCCAATATACCAACCTATTTTAATTAAGTTGTTTTTTTCTGGCTAGGAAAATAAATTAGTTTCACGAGCACGCATCGGTTTGTCAATATTTGAAACATTTGATCCAGCGTACACAGTAAAATATACCCATATTTGATACTCAAAAAATATATTTTTTAAAAGTATAAAATATCCTAAATAATAAAACTACACCACATGGGAAAGCCATTTTGCCATACTTTTTTGTCCGGCACCACACTCCTAAAGCTATTAATGTAGCTTAAGCCATCAATTAGCTGTTTGGAAATTTTCCATTGCCCATTGTTACGGCAACACAAGGTTAAGCCACGTGTGAAAAACTGCATGCGGTTAACTTTTTCAACGAGAACAATCGTTGTAAATTTGAGTCACCTCACGTACCTAACAGGTTTATAATGCAACATTGGTAATCCTCGACTCGCTTTGTCCGTGCGGATGCGGATGACGGGTAACAGCAGTAAGTTATATTAGAGGGTCAAACGGGTGTGGTTAAAAGGCGACGTTGAGGACATGGGGGACAAACTCGTCGTTGTCCTCTTTGTCTACATCTCGGTTGAGTTGAGAAAGTAATGTATTAAATACCATATTTTCCAATGTTGTGCAAACTTTGTGGATTTTATATTAAATTTCTTCAATTCTGTTCCTTCGTCAGGTAGCTTTATTTGAAAAGAGACAAACCTGCCCGAAAATTAAACCCTTCTTTTCTATAGTCGACAATCCTACGTACACAAGAAAGGCTAGGTGCATGGCATGCTTTTTACATCTTTTTATGACAGAAAACTGCATTTAAGCGGTTTCTCTAAAAGGGGAAAATATGCAGTTGTTCTGTATTGGTTCACTCACAATGGAGTCCTGACAGGCAACGGTGGCATTAAACGACAAGTCCCAAAAAACGTGGACTGGAACAAAGTATACAATTATGCTCAGTCGACAAAACAAAGTTATAACTTATGATCAACTCCTTCAAGACTTTTGATGCTTTGGTACACATGGAGGTACCTACGTTCAAATTCTAGATATCCACGACAAACTTCCCTTGTAAATTACCTTTTTAGCAACTTGAATGACTCAACATTCCAAGCAAAGCAGACATAGTGGTATTCTTGCAGATGTGATGGTGACTTTTGATCCGTCTCAAGGGTACACATTTTGTAATTTTTTTCCAATAATTTATACTTTCTTTACGAATGTTTTCCTCCAAAATGATTACAAAAAATTTCAAGCGTATACCAATTATTC
>JAQGCL010000726.1:0-11587 GCA_034699605.1 Isotomiella paraminor
CGACTGATTGGAGAAGTTAAGACCGACCCGATTTTAGAGGCTTTAGAGAAAAGAGGGGTCCGCGTCCGCAAAATTATAGGATGAGCTTGTCATATGGAGGGCAATATCTACTTAAATTTTACTATCTTGTAGTTTTTGGATTTTTTCATAAGAGATAACCTTCGGGTCGTTTAATACTAATAAATAAATACGTGGAAGGAAGTAAGCGAGACTGCATTTCGAGTCCACGGTCAAAGTAAAGTTGTTTGGAAACTTTGTGGCAGAGTGAGTCATGATGGGGTAGGAGGATAGAGAAGCGAAGATATTGAATTACAATCTCACAAGCAGCAAACATAAAAAGGCTAAAAAAGTCGTAAAACTGGACGGAGAGTGAAACTGTTTTTTATTTCACTCTTCTGCTGCCTGCGTACGCCTCATGCATTATCATTTCCAAACTCTTTTTCACACAGAGTTGCTTTCTTCATCTGACTTTAAATTATTGTGTGATGCATTGATCACTCCAATCTAATTATTAAGGCAGGTAACTGAAAAACCTTATCTTAAGTGTAGAGAGTGTGTGATTTATTTAGTGATACCATAAATTCTAAGACAGTTATGCGCAGAACAAACAGGATGCTTTGTAACTATTGTGGTCGCTCCAGTCAATCTCGAAGCCAATCGGCTCTCCGTTTCATTATGTATAAGTCAATTCTCCTGGCTCTCAACGGTTCAACAAACGGGAGACAAGCCTATAAATCACAAGACACATAATAGACATTTGATATGAATGCGGACGTTTGTTAACCTGTGGAATGCCCAACTCTCTTTCAAAGCAAATTTCCTTCAGGGATTCCATTCTCTCAAAGACACGGCGAACCTTCGTCTACAATCCTACAGGTCAGCGTACCGACATCGTCTCGGCGGTAAGAAGGGTCACCATACTCCTTAACGTCCAACGTCTCAAGCTCTGGCATCCGCAAAGACTGAGGATCCAACTTACGGAGGAAGACAGCCAGAGCGTCCAACCCTTTTATGTCTGGCGGAGATGACCGAAATGCGAGTTTAAGGCTCCTTACGGAAGGAGCAATGAAGGTGAGGAACTGTAGAAAGGCAGCTGTTGGGATGTCAGGTGGGTGCAGCTGATCGATGAACCATCGCACGACAGGAATCCGCTGCGACCGAGTCCTCAGACCAATGAACCGTTTAATGGAGCGCTGGTCCAGTATTATAGTCTTCACGACATCCTCCCTGTTCCTGTAAACTTCCGTGGCGAGAGTGTGCCACACCACACAGACTTTTCGAATGGAGAGGAGGTCCCTTCCTCCCAAATTTGTAAAGATGTTATCCGCCACCTTTGTGAGACAATGCAAAATGTATAAAAGGATTTCTAAAAAGTTTTCCAAAGTCTGTGAAGTTTGTTCACTTGCATGAGGGATTAGCAAGGGGTGGGTGAATTGACTTCTTGGGAAACTATTTGCCACGGCATCAACGTGCTCCCCCTTCAGCATGCTCGCTTTTCCTCCCATGTCTAGGTCCAAAGTCTCCTATAAATAGAAATTAATTAATGAATTACGACGGTGTTGTGCTTGACTGCGAGATGCTATTACACAAGCAAGAAAGTCGGAAGCTAATCACGTCTGTTATGCTCGACCAATCTGTAAATTACAACGCAGAAAAATAAACGTCGTAATACCATGTGAGAGTTAAAGTGTTGTTGTGGAGAAAATACATGAAGAGGATATAGGGTTGACGGATAATGCAAAAACAATGAGTACCAAGTACGAATGATTCATCATCTTCATCGGGTTGACTCGTATCATCTTGCTTCAGTTCAACAATCCCATACATTAATGTTCACTTTCTGATTTGGTCCGTCCTGTATTCTAGCCTGCTGGACATAAAAGTGGTTACAGACATACACAAGTTCACAACTACCATTGCCTTCACCAACTCACGCAAACCTTCAAAAACAACACTGAAAGCTTGGTATCCTGAATTGTGAATTATTTAAGCTCGGGTTAATTTTTAACGTTTAACAAGGCATCGACGAAATGTGAAATTTGATTTGAAGCCCTGGTTTTTACATCTGCAAGAACCAGCGTTGCATAGTGGCATGTCGTCAACATGATCTCAATCCGAATAGGGTAAGGACGAACAACGACGACTGTCGTCGACTAGTAAACAGCGGCCAGCCAAGACGAACATTACACAACTCAAATCTCTTTGTGGAATTACAATTTTAAAGAACCTTTATTTCTTATTCATTTAAAAATTAATTAATCAATTCAATTGAAAACAAATTCACAAACCACATCAAATTTGTTGTTTATATTTTTTGATTGTTTTGTTGGTTTAGCTGAGCGCAAAACTGTTTATTGAGGACACTATTTTTTCAATTAGGAGCTTTGAGATGGGAGGAATGGTGAGCAAACTGAAGGAGGAGGACATTGATGCCTTGGAAACGGAGGGTCGCCACATGCATCCCTTTCTCACCCCTCAGGTAAGTATGGAAATGGAACTTTGGTCAGATTTTGAAGACTTAATTATTGCAATGCTTTTTGGCTACTCTTTTCTTAGGTGGCAAGAACCATCTTTTCCAGTTTGGGAAAGAAGGACCTTCTCTCAGCCCGTAGCGTCTGTAAGGAATGGCACGTCTTGGGAACAGAAAGCTACAAAAACAGGAAAGACATCGTCCACCATGTCTTTTTGTACAACGGCGTTGTACAAAAAGACGCAAAAAGTCGCAAGTGGCCTACCAGCATTTCATGGATGTGATGGCCCTTTCACCAAGGATCCCTGTGGTTCGATGGGAGGTCCGGATCCAACCACTTTGCTTCCCACCTGCAGACCTGCTTCGATTCCTGTCCTTCATCGACCCTTCCGGTGGTGGAGAGATGAGGATGAACGCACTGGGGGGACTGCTCTACAGGTTGAACACTTTGGACCCAATTCATTTAATGATGCCAGAGCTGGAAGTTTTAGACGTATGGAAGTGCCGTTGGGAAGGTTTTTCTCCTTATGCCCAAGCGGTGGCTCGAGTGACTTACATGATTGCTGCCGGGGCTCATGGTCTGACTACTTTCAGTTGCAGTTTCCCATTGGAACAAGCGATTTTCCAGTCACTTCCAAGAGGATTACAGCTACTAGAGTTTTCAGGTAAGGAAAAACACGTTCATTAATTGGAATTTTCATTTTATTCTGGCAACGTATCGTCTCCAGGCACTTTGGAACCGGCCGTGGAAGGCAATCCCTAAGCCGTACTTATGACTTCTGGCTTTCAACTCACCAATCTCATTGTAAGGGACATCCGTATGCAGCCAGAAGGACTGTTTGAGTTCCTATGCCTCCAAAAACATTCCTTATGTCGGATGCATGTTTCAAAATTAGAACAGGTCTTCGGTTGTCGATGGTCCTTCCCACAACTCAAATTCGTGACCAAGCTGGAATGTGATGTGAACCGTAACTCTACCTTCGAGTTTCTAAATGCCTTCCCCAACCTTGTTGAATTGACCGTATTTGTGAGTGCTCCCCCCTACCCCCCCCCAGTAGGATACCCCCTACTGCAAGCAAAATGGTGAAGATGGCGAACGACCTTAGATCCTTTTCTCAGCACTCAAGTGTCAGGAGGCCTTGTACCTCACTGTTTACTATGAAGAAACCTCACCCCGTGAATGGGAGACAGTGTTGTCAGGGATTCCTGCCACAGTTTGCGAGGCAATGAGGGAAGCTGGAGATTATGAAGTTGGCGATGAATCTCGGTTAGAAAATGGACTCACCAACTTAAAGCGTACGTCAGAAAAGAAGTCTTTGCTCAATTCATCGAATTTCCTTTTACTTTGATTTTATTTTTTTTGCAGGACTCCATACTCTGGAGATTTGAGATCGAAAACATGTTTTTGAGTTCATGTTCACGGATCTACTCTAACACCGGGTGCTTTCTAGGATGGCGTTCCTGAAGGAAATTTGCTTTGTGGAAGAGGATATGATCCCAGAGGTAAGATATTACAACTAGTAGATCTGTTGTCGTCATGTAACTAAGATTGACCGGTTGTCTATTCAGGCATGTCTTCCCTTTGTGGAGCCGTTGAGGGCGAGGGGCATTGACTTGTACAGGATGAAGAGGGAGATTGACATTGGTGTAGACGTTTAGCTTGACATTAACCCAAAACTATTATTAAGACATTGAGCTCCTGTTTGCGACAGATTTCTTCTTTTTTGCGACATTTGATATTTGAGTATCCCTTAGGTTGTAAAATGACTACAGCCTTTTAGAACCCACTTTTGTATTCTCTTGTTTTTGCAATTAATCGCATTAAAAATGTATGATTTCCTCATCCCTTATAACACACGAATGTGGCCCGGATTTCTCCGAGCAAGGGTCATGTCCAAGGACTGCAGCGTCTGCAATTATATACCATTATTAACTCAAATCATTATTTCACGATTAAAGCAAATACTAGCGGGCATGCACGCTTCGCGTGCATTTCCCGATAGGTCACGGTTTAAAGTTAAAATTATGAAAATTGAAGCAAGAACGTTTGTTTTCGTAGTAAAAATAGAGCATGTGGAATTGAGTAAGGCGTAAATACAGAAATAGAATCATTAGATAGTACGAAAAAAGGGTATCGTAACTTACGATGTGAACGGAATGGAAATAATATAGTGGTCACTGTACTGAAGACATTGGCTTTCAATCAACATTAGTTAAAACCTCAAAGTCAAGACTCTAACTGTTGTCTTTAGCAATAAAGGCCTAAAATCATATTGGAGATAATTACGTAGTATTGCATTTGCATCATCTCACTATCTGTAAACAGAACAGTCCACATAATGAGATTATATAATAGATGAAGTCAGGCAAGATCAATCATGGTAAAAAAACTCAAGAAATGTAACTCAACTCAACTTGAAATTAATATGTAGATGCATGGATGGGGTCAAACTCAAGAAAGATCGTAAAAACTTTTTATGAGTCATCATTATTCCTTTCCTCCTCGTCCACAGCACCCACATCCATGATTGAACTTGCATAAGTTGAAGTCTCATTCTTATGAAAAAAGTCCCATTCTTATATCCTGTTGTTGTTGTGATGCATAAACTTTGCAGAAGAATGCAAACATCCAACTGTTTAACTCTTTGTACCAATCTCTTGTTCTGCAGCGATAAATTCAAAAGTTGCGTGTTTTCCAAATTCATATTGGGATATGATACCAAGCCAAGGAAAAAAAGTGCGCTGGCCCTTCCAATATGGTAGAGGTCATGCCGATCATAAACAGAAGTCACACATGGTTCTCCAAGATCCTGAGAATCCTCACGCCGCTTCATTGACTCGTCAAAGATGGAGCCATAAGTGCTCCCTTGTGGGTGGAACCACGCGAGAACGACGTAGACCAGGAAAAAAGCAATGACATGATGTCTCGGAGGAAGTACTCAAGTTCATGGTGAAGCTGTTGACGACAAAAGAAGTCAAAGTTTTGTATACCGAACAATGGGAAGGTAGAGAAAATCTACCTTCTTCACGAAATGGGCAACAAGGACGGAAACTATATTGACTTCGGTAATTTGCAACAGGTGGTTCGCATCCAAACTGTTCGGATGTTCCGCGGAGACCGAGGTCCCAAATTGAGACCAAATGTATCCCGTATTGGCGACGAAGACGGTGACAAGTGCGAGAAAGTCCAGCTTCCTTTCGATTTCTGGAGGATTGAAGAAGCTGAGGCCTGAGTTCCTCATCCTGGTCAACCAACTTGGGAGAATCGTCCACAATGAATACATCACTTGACTATTATCTATGAAACCATGTGTGATTATTAGATACAAACGAACCTTTCATCCCGATTTTATTTCACCGTCGAGACGCTGGGCCCGATAGTAACAGTAGAAAACATGGAGGACGGCAAGGAAGTTAAAGAAGATTAACTTTACTCCAACCTTAATCTTGACTCCAGTAATGCCGAATGCAAGCTCGAAATTTCCAAACGTGTGCGCAATTTCGAATATGTAGTTGATTGTGGCAATGACGATGGTACAATTACTGTAAGAAACAGTAGAATTAAGTAGGAACATAATGACTTTGATGATAGAGGACTTACAGCGTCAAGTAGAACGGATGACGTAGAGAGCATGCTAGATTCCAAGCTTGCAGGTAGATTAAGTCCAGCACTGGATCGTCTGTTGTTAAGAAGAAAATGTGTATGCTTGTTTCCACATTATGCAAAGGGAATACCAAATAAGTAACATCGGGGACTGGGACAAGTGTGGAATCCAGCGGAGAGTATCCCGGTTAGAAAAGTAGGTAAGCAATGCCCAAATGCACTTTCCACTTCAGCGAAGTGATGCGGACTTTACATAAATGGAACATCGTTAGGATAGTGTCTATTTTCGCTAAGAATGGATTACACACTTACGCCAATACTGTATGCCTAGAAGAATGGCAAGTAGGATCCCCGCGAAGGAGAAGAAGGAACTAGACACCAGCTGATTCAGTGTGTTCAATTTCACCCGCCCATTCCATAATGAGACGCGGTAGGCACATGCACGGTTGTAGATGCATTTACTCTTGATTGTCTGTTGGAAACTTTTGAGTGGAGGAAATAAAAGGAAAAAAGTATGTTTCATTGAATCTATACGGAGTTTAGACTAACGTACCAGTACCCCCATTACCACATGCACCATAATAGGTTCGTGAAAAATCTTTCGAAGAGGATTCCATGGTTAGCATCCATCCATTCCAAGACATCCGAAATTTTAACAACTCACTAAATTTCATTTATTAGTAATGTGTACAAGTAAACATACATTCTGCTATTAGTCCCGGGGACTGGTCGGTATGGATTATAGTTCAGTTGAATCCTATGAATAGAAATGTCATGTGGCTTCGTTAGTACTGGATTTCGAGTCCATAGATTGCTTATTTTACTTACCGACACAAGTACGCATGCCCCAGTATGCAGGTGAACGTCACTGCCATGCCAAACAGGAAGCGCGAACCACCTGGGATCCATTCCAGGGACCAGAGGGGTGTCCCATATGTCTTATCCGGGTAACTTGGAAACACCGAGACGTTGTACCGCACACTTGGACTGAGATAGATGGGAGTGGTGCAGTTGTATCCGATGCAATTTATATCACCACCCGGAAGAACGAAAATGGAGAGGGTAAATTGGTAACGGCTATCTAGTTGCGAGACGTCTAATTCGTTCAATACCTTAAGAAATTAATGTATGGATTTTTTTAGACTTGACTTTTAGCAGAACTTACATTGTGGAAATGGACTCTTTTGTGACGCATCGTCAATGAACTTCCTCCATACTCCACAGTCGTACCCTCGTCGTCAGGCATGGGGCACTGTGAGAAAACCTGGTTCAAGGCATGCCACCAAAAATGTGTATCCCTTCAACCTTTTGTCTATGCAATGCAATTTTTGCCACTGGTGGCTCATTCCCGGTCCCGGTGAAGTCCATCGCATTGACAGAAGCGGTAAGCTGACTTACGTCGTCCATTTCTCGTAGCAGATAAAACCTGTAGTATAGGCCTTGTCCTGGTGTCAGGATGGGAGTAAACACTGTTTGGCTACCATTGCCATTAAAGCCCTTTACGTTTTTAAAGAACCTATAAACGAACCCTAAATTTTAGATAGGTTGCAAACTTGTAAAGACGTTTACCGTAATAGCATCCCTGGTTGCTGAGAAAGTTTTAAGCGGAATTTGATTGGTTCCGACACACCAAAGGAGTTCACTGATGCCAAGAGTTGTCGTTCATAGGGACTACATGGGTCAATGCAAAGGGTGACATTTGTGTTCCACGTCTTATGGGGCGACCTGCAAAGCAACGACCCTTAGATCTCAGAGCTGAAGTGAGGGGTAACCATCCATCTACCTTGGTGAGCCCCAAAGTCTTGGCAGTCGTTTCTCTACTACGGGAATGTTCCCTTCCTGCATAACGATAAAGGCAAGGCTGTTTTGTTTTGCATCATTGGGTTCTACTGAGATAGTCAGAAGAAGCTGGGTGTCTTCTAGGTCGGAGGTACTCTTGTTCTGGATCAATCTTTGAAGTGCCGTTGTGAAGTTGAATTGGCACTGCGTGCGTTGGAGGGACGTTGTTTGATTAATCCACATCTCTGCATCAGAAACCACCATTTCTTTGCAGACTGTGTCCGTTTCATAGGCTGAGACATTGACGATGTTCAATGCTACTATTAATCGGAGTAGAAATCCTCTGCAATGTAGTAGATGCATTCCCCACTTGAGTCAGCCGTAAGGGTCCCATCGATGAGGATGTTCCACGAACCCATAGTGAGGCAGTTGTATTTGGTTTGGGGATAGCGGTACCTCAGATATTTGACCACGCCTGCGTAGATGGATGTGGGATGGACCAAAACGGCTAATGGCTGACTAAAACGTTTTTGGTTTTTTTTTGTAGAAGGTGACACAATTCCGTGAAGTCAATTGGGGGAAATGCAAACCCGCGATTTTTGGCCTAGCTTGCCCCATACTACCTTACCAAAAGCTACTTCAACAAGATAAACGGCAGCTTTAAAAAACAATTTTTGTAATGCACGTTCTACAATCTTATCTCCCCACATTTGTTAAGTCAGTCATAAAGCGATTGCCCTTTATCTTCATTTCTTGCCCAACAAAAACGATATGGGTTGCAGTACATATAAGGCACGTATCACGACAGTTTCATCCACAAATAAATTATTTATTAGATTTATGTAACAAATTGAGTTTCTCATGTCGCAAATTCTTCTTACTCATCCTTCCCAAAGCGGAGTCAGGGAATTGATTGTTACGGAGCTGATTAAGGTTTGTGGAAAATAGCTGTTTCATTCCACCGTAGTAAACTAATAATTTTTGTAGGGAGGATGGTTCCGGACAAGAGAAAACGTCGTGCGACTCTTGAGTGCTCTAAAATTAGGGAGTCGGCTCTCGGGTTCGTTGGTTGAACCTGCTCATCACTTATTCTCCATAAGTTGGCTGGATTACAACACAATGCTAAAAATAGCACTGGCCCACTGGATGAGGAAGGCGCAGCAAAACGCTACATTGACCAACCTGTCGAACATACTTAAAAGGGCTGGTTTCGTTGATGCCGGCATGATGTGTCGAACTCAATATGGCTCAACAGTCCCCGTCCACAACGTCCAAAAATTTAAACAACCTGATGGCAATGTAAGGAGACCGGCAAATGGGAAGCAGCTGGAGTACTGGTTTGACCAATGTCAATCTGATGACACCATTCTTTTGCAACCCAACACCGAGTATCACGGTAGCTATGACTTGTGTAAGGACAACATCACTCTTTGCGGAGCAGATGGATCACGGATCGTGGGCACAAAAATGGGTTATGTTTTGAACGTTGAAGGCAATGGGTGTACCATATCTGGTCTTTCAATTTCTGACAACGGTGAACCTCCAACCACCAATCAAGTTTCCAATGGTGACTATGCTGCGTTAAACATTGCTGGCGATGGTTGTACCGTCAAAGCCATAAATTGTTCAGGAGCCCTGGGAGTAGCGGTACACGGAAGTCGGTGCAACATCACTGGGCTCAATCTTAATGGGTGTGGCCTTAGAATATCGGGAGACGATAACGACGTCCAGAACGCTGTTGTCAACGGCAACAAGAAAGGGTACAGCGTCGAGGTGAGGGGATCGAGAAATCGGATAGAGGGTTTGACGACTAAGAATTGTCGGACGTAAGGATAAAACTGAAATTTGAGATTTTAGGATACAATGCGACTCGTCAATTGCAGATGTCTGTATACACACGATGCGGCGAAGGACTGCTCCTTCGTAAATTGCACCTTTGATTCGGACACTGCAGCTAAATCTTGGATTGATGGAGACAGGGGCGTGTTTGTGGGCACCGATTTTGTTCATGGGGTCAGTATTGACGTCTGTCTTGTTTCACTCGAAGCATGCGGCGGCAGGTGGCTGGAAGTCACACCGCAATCAAAAATTGAAATCAAAGACTGCAGGTTTCCTGCCGTAGAGACTACATGTGACTATTACTACACTTCTTATAGTGATGATGATGATGACTTATAAGAGAACACTGAACTAGTGTAGCTTTGATTGAGACCAGCTGACGGCTGTACAGACACGAAGGCAATTTTCGGCCTGCAATATTACAAATCTGTCTTACAATTAGTATTGGTATGAACTCAAGTCATGTTTGGTTTTTTTAAAAAGACGACAACGTTACCCTAAAAACATACAGGACTTGATAATGACGACCGTGTGATTCGTCACAATAAAGAATAGTTCATTTCAGTTGCTGGCCAAGATCTTGTCATTTGTGATTGCTCCCCCTGATGAACCGAGGGGTCTCCTCTCCCTTCGACTTCTTTCTTTGACCTTCATCGAGGCCATCCTGAACCTCAATCGTGGAGCTAAAACCAAAGACAATTGTCCCATGAACCTTCGTCTTTCCAAGACCATGAAGACGGATGTTGTGATAGGGTTGGACCCTCGTTTGAGTCGACACATTTCCGTCAACTTTGACACGAAGTGTGCCTGCTATGGAGAGTGCGACCGAGCAAAACACTTTCCAGGTCTCCTATCCACCCTACCCTGGTCCAAGAAAAGGGGCCCAATATTGAAATCATGGAACTAGAGGACGTCTTCGTCACGGAATTAGTGACTCACATGAGGCTCATCAACAAAGGATGCCCAAACTTGCATTCTTACCATGGAAAACACTACGTCTTCGGAGGTAAGGGAATTTTAGAGGGGCAAATTTTTCTCTCAACAGAACAAACCGGAGGCTCTGGAAGTACTCTCGAAGGGAAATCTGAGCCTGGGCAACATGTCGTCAAGGTCATTAACAGCTTCCTAAAAGTCACCCCAAACTTACAGGAGTTGAACGTCCAGGGACCTATAATTTTCAAGTTTGGAAGCCAAAAGCTAAAGTACTTGAAACACAAAAGTAATTTGAAGTGTCCGTAGGTAAGGAATGATGATAAAGTGCATAAAAGGAGGGCTAACTCTTGGACATGATAGAAGGGTCTCGTGGACTTGATAAATGCAGTGTCGATTTCAGTGACAAAGCTGGAACTTGGTCGTCATATCCAAGGACCGTTGAGCGCTACAATGGGTCCAGAAGTACTGCTACGCCTTCCTTCTTTGAAGACCATCATTTTTGAGATGCAGGAAAAGTTTCCCTTGGGCACTTCCCTCTGGCACCTGATCCTGAAGGGTGGAGGGAAATGTGTGGAAACTGTGACGATGTCTGGCATGGATACGAGGAACGATCACTTCTGGGGCCCCCTTTTCCGTGGACTGGAGGCTCCAATCCTAACGTTGACGACTCAAAGTCTTAAAGGACACCTTCACATTGGATCCTCTCATGTGGACAAGTTGCAAGTACTTCATCGGGCATTTCCTAACATCAGTCGTATCCGTCTTCCAGTTCATTCTTATGGACAAAGAACCTTAAGTGTGGAAGTCATTGAAGGAGTACTCAAGGCTTTGGGCCGATGGGACAAACCGTTTAAGGACATACAACTCACTTTTCTTTGCAAGTGGTCAATTCATGACGTGGTTGCAGCCTTTGAAGCTGTGGGTGAAGGCTTCTTCAGGAATGGTACCCATTAAGTTGAGTT
>JAQGCL010000727.1:0-11584 GCA_034699605.1 Isotomiella paraminor
CGATCATGGCCTTGAGGACAGTTGTGAGTTGATTGGGGAGCCAAGTGGTGATGGGGGTTCCGCTGAAATTACAAACCTTATTTAAAGAAATGCATTCGGATTACGTCTCTGTCTTACCCTGTACCCACGGGATGCTTGTACGCACTAATGATGTACACTTTTGCAAAATTCCAATGGCGGGTCCGAAAGGCTCGAACTTGTTCCAGATTTTTCAAATACAGAACTAAAAGACGTTCACCATACGATAAAGTTGGCCATCAACTAAACGTACACACCTGCCGTGTTAACCGTGGAAAGCGCCGTTCGTCTGACCTCTGCTTGCTTAGCCACCTTTTCGACGTGGACTAGAAAATGCCGATGATTTCTAGGTGCGTAATACCGAAATTCCTCCAGAGACTGCGTCAGAGAATTATTTGGCATGAGTTCCGTTAACTGCAGGAGTCTGTCATTAAGTGGGATCATGCTGTCCGTCCGTCCCCTCGTAGACAATTCCATGAGGGAACATGGGCTATTTTTTAAAGATTTGAAGAAGCGGTATTTGGAAAACAGTCAGTATGAGACTACCTGTCGTCTGACGCCCATTATGAAGGTTCGAAAATCCAGAAATTCGGCGGGATCACTTCGTACCCACATCGTCTCCATGACGTCGTTGACCCTTTGCATTACCGTTCTGTATTTCTCCAGTGCTGTCGTCAACCTGAACATGTCCCTGCTCCTTGCCCCCTGGACTATATGGTAGCCCGCGTCCACCAAAGCCCCAGAGTGTGCGACCATGCATTAAGGTCGCATTCTGCTTAATCTTTTTTCACCATTCTGTGCATTCACAGAATGGTGAAAAGAGACGTCGACCGATCATCTCGGTCGCATTCTGCATCCGACAATGCGACCTGAACTAAACACGCGACAGCACGCTGTACTTAATTCCATGTCTACTTTTGTTAATGTCAGGGAGGCACACAAGTCAACATTTCTCGAAACCATCTTAACCTGGCACTGTGGGAGGCGGATGCTCTTCCTCCCTACAACTTGTAATGTACATCCACAACCTTCGTGAACACGGCAAAGATGAGGAAATTGTAAGTGCAATTGTAGTGCCGCCAATATCCCTGAAGTTGAATACATTGTCTTCAAATGGGCCAAGTCAAAAGCTAATTGGTGAGGTGGGGTGTACTAGTTGCTTAAGCAAGTACGAAAAATTAAAATGCAGATGAGCACCACATAAAGAAAGCTATCTTAATGGATCATATGCAGAATAAACAGTTTTTGGCAACGGCGCAGTCGTTAAAAAATAGTATAAATTTTTCAAATACAACAGGTGGATCCTGTGCCATTTGCCGTTATGTTGGAATGGAATTTGGCCAGATTCAAATTCCCCGAAAATCACTGCTCCGTTCATTATCAAAGAAATGTTACTTACCCTCTACACTCCGGTGTATGGTTGGACAAGCCATTTGGGACATTTGTGGCCCGGAAAACATTGCGTTTTCGGGTTTTATGTCTCTGTGTATAATGTTGTTCTTGTGGAGAAATTTTATTCCTTCAGCGAAATTCCGTAGAATGTTGAATTGGGCTTGATGTAGTTCATCTGGATCCAATTTATGGACAGATTCGTCACGAAGCCAATGTCGCAATGTGTTCCCGCAAAGTTCCATTTGAAATAAGATTAGTCCTACAGATCCCGCTCGGTTTGCCTTTGCTGAAAAACGTTTGTTCAGTTTATTGTTTTTTAAACATTCAGATGAGGATAAGAGTCGACGTCGATTGACTCAACGGAAAAACCACTATCTTAGATAGCTTATACACCGGTCAGTACAATCTGTAAAGCAATACCTAATACCGTGGCTCGGCGGTCATGTTCGCCATCTGTTCTCCCTAAAGTCGGGCTCCACAACTCCTCTAATTGGGAAGGGGTGTAAGACTTTTCGACAACATTAAATACCCTGACAATGTTCCTGAGGTCCGGGAGTTGACGAGCCAGTTGTGACTCCCGATCCAGCTCTAATTGTTCTCTCTTGCTCAGACTACTGTCTTTACACACCAATTTTACCGCAAAATGCTGGCTTAGAGTGTCGCCTTGAGCGGCAAAGACAATACCAAATGAACCCAGCCCCAAGCAGGCTTGAAACGACAGGTCGTTTACAAAATTGCTGTCCATGATATAAAATAAGAAGTCCTTATGACCGTATAGGATTTACAACATTAAATTTAGTAATGCAAAATGTCTCGTACTATCTTATCTTTTGAAGTGTTGGCAAAGTTTGTTTAATCCTGATAAGTGTATTTATTACATTACAATGCAAATGAACCTGGACCAAAACAAGCTTGTAGAGAAAGATTTTTGGTAAAATCGCTGTTCATAATATTCAATAAATTATGGTGCCGAGTGTGGTATAATAAGTATAAGTATCAGAATGTTAAAATGAACGTTGCAAAATATCCAGCCTCGTCCTATCTTATCGTTTGGAGTACAGTAAAAGTTCTCACAATTGCTCTGTTTAATACTGATAACTGTATTAAACCAAATATTTAGCTTTTTTCTCAGTTGCGTCGCAGCAACACGTAGGTAAAAGATGAGTCTTCCGTACAAATGTGAACAAAACGTTCAAAGTCGTGGCCCAATTACGCATGCGTTGTAGAGGTTTCAAATGCGTTCATTATACATTTCACATGGTTTGACAAGAAAAACCTTGAATCCTACCCTAATTCACTGATGGTGGTACGAAGTTGACACGTTCCATTGATGCAGTATAAAAATATTTCCCATTGGTTGTTGTGCTGAAAGAAATATTAGACAGCATTAAACGTCCCGTTTTGAAGATTGTTCCCGATCATCCCGTTATCCCTGCTCCTCTCTCTGGTTTTCTGGTGATGCATTTCTTTTTTGTCTTTGTATTCGGAGACTAAGAAGCACAATACTTTGAGTGTGTATAAAGTCTAGCTTATATAGAGATGGTTGAATGATATATCATATCGGTCTGAATACATATTGTTCCACTTAAAACTATTCTGTGTACTACACACGGTCATTTATGGGATGTCTTATGCTGGTTAGCATTAAAAAATAGATTCCACGATGCTAATATTCTCCAAGTGGTGCACGTGACTTGGCTCTGTGTGTTAAATAAATGTACAATTTTGTCGCTTTATAAGATTTCATTGTAAGTTGCTTGGGTTTGAACTATGCGTGATGTAACTGGGTCCATCTCATTCCGCTCCTATTCTGTATGTAGGTGCCTCATACCATGCGTTATGAGCCCGTCACTAGGACAACAGTGATTGCGTGGGTGAGGCATATCCACACTCTGGCCGATTTCAGACCTTGCAACGTATTAACTCCACCTGTAGCCCAGAACGCGGTCTGATAACCTCCAAGAAAAGAGCGTAAGGCATTAAATGAAAACGCATTTAAGGTTGATGTTGTGGCATGTCTACGTGTGTATGTTGTTGTGAGGCCTTTGATTTATTGAGGTCCATTCCTGTCCAAAATTGAAGTTTTGAACCGTAGTCGTGACACTTGTTGGAATACGTAACAGTAGTATTTTCAGGAATAAAAATATATCCGCGTAAGGACAGTTTTGTTTCTAGTTGGAGGTCGGGTTTATCCATAGAACATTTTTATGTGAGTTGGGATGGCTGTCCTGAAAAGATCAATGGCTTGAAGAAAATTGATAATTGCCACGTTTCCTAATCAACTTAACATTACGAGAAATAGCATGAGTCCTTGCAACTGCAACCCATTCAACGCAGCTGTAGTCCACACCACGGTCCGATTACCCCCTCAGATTGCGACTCCTCAAAAGTGATTCTATCGCGA
Organism: Isotomiella paraminor; assembly: GCA_034699605.1. Lineage (NCBI taxonomy): Eukaryota > Metazoa > Arthropoda > Collembola > Entomobryomorpha > Isotomidae > Isotomiella > Isotomiella paraminor. The sequence continues at coordinate 3,815 of JAQGCL010000727.1, forward strand.
GATTCTGTCGTGTGCTGAAATTGTTCAGTGCAAAAGGCATACAGAAATTCTTTATTGAACACCAGCAGAATTTATCCATCCTCACAATTGTAACAAATAAGGTTCTCGTCTTTTGGATCCATACAACATGGAGAAGTTTAATAAAATGTAGATGTATTCTTGTTTGAGCCCAATCGATACATTAATAAAAAGGAATCTCCACAAGCCACCGCCAATAATGCCATATAGTCCAACATTTTAGTTAAATTAGTTTCTGTTCCAAATCCTAAATCGACTGGGTTTTAAGTATATGTAACGACATTGCGCCCCAACCATTCGAGTTTGTGAGTTCCGCACGAGTTCCTTTGGGATTTGCAATTATCAGGTGCAATTGTTATACATTTAGCATGAATTATTTATAGAATTTATGTACGAATATGGTAGAATGGTTGAATAATGGGTACCAACGAACCTCTAAAATAGAAGTTGTTATTATGATGATCCTGTTTTGCACGGATGCCAGTAATACTGCAAGACACACAAATCAATTGCCCGTTTTAATTACCTATTTTGAACAATTTGTGTTTATTTCGGGTTGTATTTGGGAATTTGTATATGTTACGTAAAGAAAGTCATTCCAGCAACTATAATACATTAACAGAGTGTAATAAAAAAAACCGACACTTAGGTCTACAACCCAGGTCTAATAAAATAAAGCATAATCAAAGCAATTGCGATGCAATAGGCGACAAAATTCTTCCAAATACAAAAACAAAGCAAAATCCCATTTCAAGTCAGAATTCGATGGTGAAACGATTAAATTTTGGGTGTTGTGTAATACATTCCAGCAACTTATTTAAAATACCTCTGCCTGACTCCGTCTTGATACATTAATAATCTAAAAGTCAGATGAAGAAAGCAACTCTTTGTGAAAAAAGTCATTGTATTTTGCTACTTGTGAAAATGCATGGAGAGGATTGGCCCATGATGCGTTGTGGGATAGGATGCGACGGAGAAGAAGAGGAACAAGTCCACCACACCGCTTTCTTAATGGACAGAAACGTTTTTATGTCCCATAGTCAAGGGATTGACATAATGCTTATTCCAATTGTCTAGTTCTTTACTGTGTACCTGTGGACCCTTCGGCAAGTTTACAGGGAAATTGAAGGTCCACAGCCAAAGAAAAGCGATATACAAGGTGACAGATGCCTAAACGTGGAGGAGAAATTGAAGAAGCAAGAGTTGCTTAACTAAAAACGTACATCAGTCAGTTTTTATAAAACATGTAAGGGTATTCTTATTCTATCTTTAGTTTCCTCGCTAAATTCCCTTAATGATCGTCGTCAAAGCCCGAATACCAGGAGGACAAGGCCGAAATGTTGCTTCATTATGCCCCATCCTCTTGGCATGGCAATGCCTCATCCACCTTATGAAAAACGTTCACCCCAACTATGCTACTTGAGATTTTCCTATGTGAGCCGTGTCCAATTGCGTGTATTGTAATTGGAAAGAACCCGGGAATTGTTCGTGGTAAAAGAACACTTTGCTATTTGGAATGATGACCAAATTAACACATCCTTTTTTCACATCACCATCACCACACTTCCAAAGTGTCAGCATTACAAGATTGTTTCGCATGTCAACATTTACACTTCCACAAACAACTACTATTTTTGCAAAAAAGAAGGCACGGGGCATTGGGTGATGTAGAATTGCACTTTTAGGCATCATCATGTTTGGATATCTGCATATAAATGGTTTGGTTTGCTGTGAGTTGTTCATACCTGAGAACGACTCACGTATCGGTAATCATTTACTTAACAAATGCATTTTCTATTCTGGTCTCATTGTGGTTAAAATATTGTAAAGTGATGAGACCTCGCGCTATATCCTACCGGTTTCCAAGGCACCAACCACTTGGTACCTAGATATTTGTTGACCTCAATGATGAAAGATAGCCTTCTCCAACGCCACAGAATTGGGTCAACTATATGGTATAAATTTACGTATACCTACGTAAACGTATGAAAACCCAGATGGAGGGCTAGGACCTTGCAGCATTGTCACAAGTATTAAATCACTACACTTTCTCTTCCTTCTCATCGAACTCCTTAATGCCCATTTTTGTACCGTTTGGATAATAGAAGCAAGAAAACAGCGGCAAATATGCAAAAAGTAGAAAGTAAAAAGCACTGCATAAAATCGACTTAACTTGTGTCAGGTGTTGCAAACGACTAGAAATGGAAGACATGAAGTAGATGATTAGAGTTATTTTCGTTATTTCCGCCGTCGCTATCATTAGAATGGCCGGGGGAAGGTGAAGCGACTTTACCATGATTTGTTAATCACAATGTTGGTTGTTCATCCGGTCTGCAGTAATTTATGGTATCCTAACTGTAGTAAATTGCTTGTATTATAATTGCAGGTGGACACTCCAAAGAAGAATGAATATCAAATAAAATATCAAGAATGTGGGTTCCATTGTGAGTCGTAAAAAATACAGCTTAATTTGTCCATTAGTGACCTAACTCAGATATTAGAGAAATGTCCACAATCTTAATCTGCAATAAAGAAAAGGACTACAAACCCATCCCACGACCTTCCCTTGTGAGTTACAATTTTTAAAAACAAGAGCTTGAAAATGACTTACTTTTCTTTGCTTCTTTGCATCGACCTTCACGTTTCTGAGGACATGATGATGATGAAGTATCTGACCACTTTGTAAATCTACAACTTCAAACTCCCCACAGCGCCTTGAACTCCTACTAAAAAATACAAAAGTTATTGAAAGAATATGTGTGACAAACTTGAATGATCGCGTGGCAGGTAAAGGCAAATTATTTAGAAAAAAGTGAGTACCTCAAAGTTTTTTTTGTGTGTCCCAAAACTCAATTCACCCATGAAGAAAGCAAAGTTTAAAAGCTCCAAGATTCTTATATGTATTACTCTCGGCTGGCAGATGGGCACAGTTTTCCTAAATCCTTCTTCACTTGAAGAGGGATGGATTGGATCTGGATCTCTTCTGATCTGACGCAAAAGAGGAAGTATCTCTTACCTGGCTTTGACTATATAGATATAAGGAAGATGCTTTGTTTGTGTGTACATACAACAAGGGTACAAATGCCAATTCAATTTATTTGAAACCCAACTAACATGGATACCTAGATAGACTGAATTTACCCCCTCAACTTCTCTATTGTTTCGTAAAAGGTACCTGGCAAGATGAAGATGCGATGTGAATAGATGCAGAGAGATGAGACCGGAGGCTTCTTTCAATCTAAGGAAGATGTAATTGGAAGACAGATGCATAATGACTGGTACATCTTGAGCGTGACATGGCATTTTCGCATATGAAAGTAGATTTCTTTTTCTTCCTATAGTCATTGTTAATGGTAAGCCCTCCTGGATTGGGTCCCCTGAAAAGCCAAAAAACAAAGTTTTCTTTCTTCTCACGGTTGTATGGAAGGGTATTCTTTTTGTCTCTAATACCCTTCCATAAATACCCTTCCATACGGTTGTACATGAACGAAAGCAATCCTTTTTCTCTCTCAACTTTCTTTGTGTGTGCAAGAAGCTTTTTTTTCAACGCTTCGTGGGTATACGATATAAAGTATAGCTTATAGAAAGGATTGACTGGTACCTATGTATCTATAATATCGGTCTGAATACGCGCTCTACTCATTTATGGAATGTTTTATGGTGGTGTATTTAAAAATAGATTCTTCACTCCTTCGGAAACAATTCAGGATATATAGAAATCATTTTGGGAAAATTTATAGGGGAAGGGTGAAGGGTGTGTGAATGGAATTTGCCGTTCGAAGAGAGAAATGGGCACCTCTTCAATACCATTTCCTGACCCCTGCGTTGTATAACAACATCACCAATGCATCCAAGGGAGGAGGGACATGAAAAATGAATGAAAGAAGAATAAACTTGTGAAAGGTGTTAATGAGGATCAGAAATGACATAAACCAAGGTTCTCAAACGGATTACCCAGGTATTAAATCCGGTATTGTTTCGCGATGATAAGCAAAAGAGGAGTAATGACCAGATGAACCCCATTTTGTTGCCTCTTGCTACCACGTTATCTCACGCTATGATGATGTAAACGCCCAAACATCTCATTGTTTACTCACCAAATGGATGACACTAATGTTTCCTTAATTATGTGTTGTTAAATCCCGAGTTGGTTGATTCACAAAATGCCTCCTTCCTTAGTAAGAAATGCTCCACTGTATGTCAATTGATGTTTAAGTGTGTAATTCCATCGCGTCCCAACCACTCATAATCCATTTTAACGAGCTACCGCCGGTTATGTAATATGCCACATTTTGGACGGGATGAGTGATTATTAGGGTGATGCACAAAAACAACAGTCATACATGTCACTCTTGAAAGTTTCATACCGTTCGTCCCCTTAAATCCTGTGTGGTTCAGACCAAGCATTTGATCCAAACCGAGAATGGATGGAATAGGGAGACCCTGATGTAGCCTTTGGTATCTCTGAAGTTCTTAAGACTGCAAGGAATTCTAGTTGGAAGCACCACAAAACACAACAACAGCATGTCCAAGGAAGGTTTTTATTATACAGACGCGGGTTTAATCGGAAGAATGTACTAATGCAATAAACCCACGAATTATCAATTTTGACTTGTATTTTGAACAATGGTTTTTATTTCGGGTTTATAAATAGGATTCATCAATAGGATTTATAAATACAAATATCATGCAGAGTGGAATATCAACTAATTTTTAAGTTTACAACATATCCAAGAATACAATAACAACAAAAGTAGGGAAAGCAAAGCAATTTGCGTCAAGTAAGCAACCCATTTCTTCCTAATACCTTTTGAAAAACAAAGCTATGCAAACCGCACGTCAGAATTCGATGTGAAAAAGGTTAGATATTAGCGTTCCGTGGTTGATTCCATCAAGGTATTTAAATTACAAGGAGGGACCCGACCCCCTGTTCATCCTGCGTGTCAACGCCCATATGAAGCCACGTGTGGACTATTAGGACCTGATTAAAAACCAATTGGTGGGTAGTAAATTTGTCATTACAAAGGGAGAGCATCAACAATGGGGTCAGCGAGGCTCCTATCTGCAGTCTATCATCATTCTCAGTTATGCGGATTATTGGTATAATGCTGTGTATCGTGACCAACTGCTACTTTGAGAGTAAGAAGCAACAGGTTCGTGTGATAAGACATTGCTTTGATCTATTCAACAAAGTCTGCTCATGTTTTGCGGGCGTTTGCCCATGTCATGTTTTTCCAGTCTTTTTTAGCATAACGTTTAGGACGTAGATTAAGAACATGGCATTTTAGAAAAACCTTTTCATTGCTTTTTGCGTTTTGACATGACATAGTTCGATATTTTTTCGGCGACCTTGGCTGTCAGGGCTGATACCATTTTTTAAAAAAACAATGGTAACGAAACAATGGTAATACATCATGAATACTGTCCAAGTTTCCAGCCGAACTACCTGATCAACAATGCTATTGCTTGCTCAAGATGACTAACTGCTTAGCAAATTGAAACCCTACGGAGAAAGGAAGAAATTTTGAAAGACGCAATATATCATAAAATAATTTCACATCGTCATCTGTTTCTTTGACAACCGGCTTTACCCTTACCTAATTTACTTGTGTTGGAAATAAATTTGGATACTTATAATATTACGGTTTTCACGCAACTTGGCTTCATACAGTGCAATTCTCCATTTGTAGTGCATATTTTCTGAAATTGAGAACTCAACAATTCTTGGAAGGGGTGAAGGCAACGATGGACAAAACTGAAGGCATTCCATATGATCTATGGAAAGTATATTCCGAACGTGTTCATGATCCCAAGAATGATATGTAATTAATTTGCTTTGAATAATTTTAATTGTTTAGTTGTAACTATAAACGCTTTTTTATTCGGGTCATAGGTCCTTCCCAATAACTGTGTTTTAGCTAAGTGCGGATTCCCTACCCTACAAGATCTGCATCCCGGAGATGATTCGTTGGCAAGATTGCAATTGGGAACACTCTGACCTGGCCTTCTTCCGGATAGCAAAGTTCGATTGGGACACTTATCTTCGCTGCAATGAATTGAAGCCTATCGAATCCGCGGTCGCACCGCTGTGGAGAAAAATCGTGATTCACCAAGCACGTCGTCCAGTTGCCCAACCCAACAAAAACGAAGGAAAAAATTTGCGAAGCGAATTGTACATACCATGGACAACACACTTTTTCTTAGAACCAAAACGACAACAATATAGTTCTCGTGTGTATCCCTTTACAGAATCAAAAGGATTAAAGAACAATAGTTCATACATAAAGAACATATATTTTAACTCTGCCCACGACCTACCGAATCTTGCAGACGTACACTCCAAAGCAATGCAATTGTATTAAAACTAAATACAATTAATTAAAAAAATACAATGGAATTGCGTATTATCGTGATAGAATAGTCGACTTAGATGCCAGGAGGGTTCCCTTTGCAGACAGACTTTCGATGAGACGATCAAAGAATGGGACAAAGCAGCCAAGATCCGTTCATATGCTGTGATGCTGTGAACTTACTTGTCTCCAATATTATATTCTACGATTTTTGAACTCTTGAACTTGAACCCATCAATGCTTTTTACCCGTCGAATCTTCTTTCAACCGTCCTGTATTAGGTGCCTTACATTTGAAATCACTATATGGTTTACGAATGTATTTCCCATGTTAATTTGACATATGAAGAATTCTTATTGTGTTTATTGTGTTGATTCCATACAGAATTAATAACAGCATGGCACAGGAAGTAAAATTGTCAGATCATGACAATGATCACCATTTGAAAACAACTGTACCGATTGCGGCCAACTTAAACTCCGTCAACACAGTAGCTCAATGTCAAGATTTTATGCTGGGGGTAAGGGCCACAACGATTAGCCAGCGGCAACTGGAAATCCATTCCGTGTTTTTAATTTATTTTTTAAAATTTATTAAACGACGTGTTAGCTTTTATCTTATCAACGATATGTTTGTGCGTAGACACAACATAGCATATAAGGATAGCATATAACCGTCAAACTTAATCAGAATAGGCTTTTGAGCATAACATTTGAAAATGTAGTATTTGAAAATGTATTACAATAACATCAACAACTACGTCTTCTTTAATGTGCGTATACTATTATTATTCACGACGTTGAAGGCCTGCGAGAATGTCTCTAGTCACTTCTGGTTGGGACAATAGGTGGTCGGCGTCCTTCATCAGTATTAGCTTTATTACATATTTCAGAAAACCGCTATCGTAGTATTTTTTACCTTACCTGTGTCTGTATAAACACAGAGTGAGTCGATATGACAATATTTAGTGTATCAATATTTCAGAAAAAATTTCCGTTTTGTCTGATCAGATTTAGCTTTTAGCCCCCCCTTCCTTTTAAAAAATAAAACTTCATTTGGGTAAAAACAGGGTCGTAATTTAGAAGAAGTAAATTTAAATGCCGAAGGATATAGAGCAATAACTAGCAATAACAGAGTAGACGGGTCGCAAGTCTTGGTGGTTTACATAACGAATATCTCCATCATGGAACACAAAATTTTTGAAGTTGAGTTGTACATACCTTGGACAACCCAATAATTGCAAGAAGTAGAATTACAATTCGGGATACAATGACTGAATCGTATCCCTGAATTTATAGCTTAGAGAACTTGATCGAAGGAGACTCAAAAGTGGATCTGCGTAGGTTTGGTGTGGTCAACTACTACAACACACAGGGTGGAACTTCGTATGTAAAGGCCAGTG
>JAQGCL010000728.1:0-11583 GCA_034699605.1 Isotomiella paraminor
ATAACGATGACGGTCATATTTCCTCGGCGTGTCATCTGCATTCTAACGTATTTCTCTGTTGCAAGTCGAAGGTGGGACTGGGAGTTCCTTGCAACCACTTCTCCAAGAAACGTGGCGAAGGACTTGAAGGGATGTGGGACTTCCTTGTAGCAAACCGAGAGAACAAGAAGCTCGCATCTCCAGTCCTTCATCGTAGATTGCGTTACGTCGAAGTCTCTGACCTCCCTCGGCGAGTCCTTCCTTGACATCACGACGGGGGAGCGGAACCCATGAAATTGAGTTTGCTGAATGGAACTCCCTTCGAGGATCATGGTTTGCCAGCAGGGTGGGCGTCCTCGGTTGTTGTCGTCCAGGATTCGAGTGAGCAACTGGGATTCTGACGTGCCCCACTGGGATTCTGACGTGCCCCACGCTTCCTCCTCTCCATTGACTAAACGATCACTTGCCAGCAGGACCTGAAGACCTAGAAACATGATGAAGAAACACATTTCTCGTTTTCCATGGAACATTTTGACACTGAAGTTATGGCAATCCTAATCAAGATTGTAAAGCTTGAGAGTAAAGCTTAAATGACAAGAGTGCCTTCAGATTGTGTTAAAATGTTTGTGTAAAAAAAGAGTGAAGGAAAAATGTAGTAAACCAACGGGATCGATGAAAAGGTATTACTCAAAATAACCGTGTTCCTATCTGATCACTATTCTTTGGATTTCAAATCTACAAAAAACTGATGAGTTTCCTTTCATTTCGAGCGTAATAATTTGTAACTACCAATGCACAGATAGAAGTAGTAGAAGTAGAAGTTGAACTCGAGGGCTGGACTGGCTTGACCGTCGGAGTTCCGAAGACGGCTATGAGATATCAAGCTATCAATTGTCAGGTGCAGAAAGACATTTCGGTACATAACTACTACTTTAATTAGTTCGAAGGTTGAAGATCCGTAAATCACTTAGTCGTAACGGAGGAGTTTTGCGGCCAGGCTCCCGAATGTAGGCCACAGGGTACACTGATTCGGCCAGGGATGTATTCCAAACCTCTGTAGAAAAGTCTCAATGAGGCGGGGTCAATTATGGATTTTATACCACTGAATTGAAGACTGGACATACTCGTACATGCGGATGGGGTTCTACAATCCTTAACATTTCATTATACATCATCATTTGTCGATCAAATTCTGTTTCAACCATCGTTGTACCAAGCCAAGATAAACTCCTTATTGATAGGAACTTCGTAGGATTAGCAGATTCTGAGTAAAGGAAAAAGTAGCTCACAATAATTGACTAAAGACAGTAAAAAGTAAGCCATAATAATTATGAATGGGTTGGAAGAAGGAAATGATAGGAACATGGAGAAAGTAAGGTAATTATGAATATCATCTATACTTGTTGGAAATCAGGAATCCGTTGCATTAACAACCAGCAATTCTATGAATTTGGCAGATGGAAACTGTAGCCGTAGTCGTTGAATTATTAGCTATCTCCAATAGCTTATGCGTTTACTTCAATTGTCCCAGCTGATCGCTTGACTGTCGATCTGTCTGTTGCGTTTGACACGACCTTGCTTCTCTGAGACATGCATTTCACTGCTCTGCTTCAAACAGTGAGAAGGCCACTGATTTAATGAAGGGAAAGACACCTGAAACAATTGCAAAAAACGTCACAGTGTCCCACACGCAAGGGAAACCTTTCACCTTCTTCGTACTTTTAGATTGTAACGCAGTCGTTCAGTTCGGAAGGAGGCATCATCATCATCAGCATTGCATTGCCCCTGCCGGCATAGCTCAAACTGCTTCCTACGATCCCCTCTCTTTGTCTTCCTCCTGCTGCTAAAAAACTCTTCTTCGTTGGACAACCAACTCCATTCTTTCTGGAGATAGCTTTATTCTTCTTTTACATAAAGGATTATTAGATTAGTAGACTGAAAGCCGTTCTGTTCATTTCTTTCTTTGTGGACTTATTCGACAATTGAGGCGAGGCGCAATGAAATGCAAATACCGTCAAAACGTTGTAGAAGATAATGGTTAGATCAACGTTAGTGGTTGGTCTATTACAGAAGCTTATATCCAGTCGTATTCTAGGTTTCCCAATTATCAGGGCAACAGGACTGTGAAGGATCCTCCTTCTTCATGTAGAATTAAGTTTTTTGTCCATACGTAAATATATTGAGTTTCCCATAAAGGAATACTTGGCAACCCAAAACCGATGGTTCATTTTGATTACGAACTTAGTTAAGGCTTATAAAACAAAACATTAAAACCATCCAATTCTTCCATGTTCGATGAAGTCAGATATTGATTGCATTGAGTTTCACACAATTCAACTAGGAAGAATGTCCGCATTGCGACATTAGTCTGCAAAGTCGGAGTGCCCCTTCATGAAACAGATCGTTTCCACTTGAAAAAAGGTCGTAATAACATGTCGAGCGATGAATTTTGGAAATTTTGCAAAGTGTACCACAACATCTTCCAACGCCTCTTCCCACCAATTCTGGGAGTCGATGTGGATGAGAGAAGGTTTTTTGTGGAACGCTCCCTGCAGAAATCTTGGCGATTCTGCTTGCTCGTCTTGCTCAATCAAATTAATGTTGTGAACATCTGGGTATTCAATTTTTGTACATGGAGGGGATACGAGAGTTATCAAAGCATACCACGACATGACGTTGCTAATATTTTAATTTACGGTGTGATCAGCATTTTCTGGTTTGTCCTATCGGTGATAACAGTATCCTGGGTCCAAACGGCAGTAACGATGGGAAACGTGGTTTTGGGGATGGAACGCATCGTGGAGTCTTGTAAGAAAGAACGAAATCTTTTAAAAGCCAATTTGAATAGTTACCACTCTATTTGCATCAGATGTTGGCTCGTTACCGAAAGGGAGAAACAATGCGTTTGAATCTGCCGGCTATGCTGTCTACGTTATATGTCCAATTGTATGTGGTACAGCTGCTGGGTTTACCATCTCTGGAATGGACTCCGTAAGCCACAACATGGAAATCGCTTTCCCCACTGCGAGCAAATCCTCATCCATCTTCAAGGTGTGCTCATTCCTGATTCGCATGACAATAAATCAGGCATATGGGATTGAAATGGTGCGCTTCTTTCTGTTTGTCTGTTGCCTTGTTATCCTCACAGCTACAGCCGCGGCGCAGATACCCGCAAATATCAACAGAATGAAGGATCCGAGGATTTTCATCCATCTATTCTCCGCCTATTATTTAATGTACCCTTTGATGTCTTCGTACTTGGAACCACTCATGATTGTACTAATGGGGGGCGGGATGTTTCTCGGAGTCTGCTGCAATTTTGGGTCCATCAAAATGATTGGAGTGCTCCCGTTGTCTATATATTTGCTCCTACCAGCACTTGGAATTGTAATCCCAATCATAATACATATGACCCTGCCGCTGGCCATTCAGGTGGGGGAAGTGGGACAACGTGTCCTACAATCCAGGGGAGAGGACTTTGGAATTCACCCGTCATCAAAGTATCTTCGACGGAAATTCAAAGCCATGCGACCAATAGTCATTGGTGGAGGGTTTGGAAGTTATACCGTCTATCGTGTCACCCAGTCACTCAAGTGTGAGTACTACTATGCATACTTGGACAACACCATCAATGTCCTGCTCTCCGTTCAGATTTGATGTGTAGATGTGTGATAATGGGTTTGACACAGTTGTATGAAAATTTGAATTTCGCGGAAATCCTATCTTACCCCTTAAATTCGGCCCTTACCCCTAAAAAGGGTCCCAAAATGCTAAAAACATTTATCTCGTCATTTTGTGCGGTTTGGGGAAATTCTGCGATTTGCCTAACGGATTTCGCTCAAATCGTCCATCTAAGATACCAAATAGGATTTCAAGGGTCACAAAATGCCAAAAACATTTATCTCGTGATTTGGTGAGGGTTGCCGAAATGCAGCAATTTGCCTAAAGGATTTTAGCCATATTCTCTACATTAGTTGGTTTTTAATTCTGCTATCGTGGTGAACGCGTGTTTGAATAGAAAATGAGGATGAACAAAATTTACATAGTGCCCAATCGAAGCATGTAAAACAGCAATTTACAATTAGAATCACATACTCTGGTTTTTTAGATTTTCCACCAGCCACCGGCAACTAAGACCAATGAAATATAATTGATATTTATATAATTGTGCATTCTAGTATTTTTTCTCTCTTTTAGAGGGGATATTTTAATTGCGTTAAGTGGAATAATCTTTTTGCTCTCAAATGGTCAGTTTAAAGTTGACGTCGCACCTTGAAATGCACCTTGTTTTTATTTATAAGGATTCCATTGTTGGACTGAGATACGTACCCAGGAATTGGTTGCAACGATAACAATTTATGATGGTTTCCTTTTTGTTGCTATACGCCTTTCCCCAAACGACTTTCTCAGGAGGAGATGGCGACATTAGTACCAGGGACAGTACCTGTCATCCCAATTCGTCGTGAAGGTGAGCCCATCAAGGGGTCTGATGGTCCTATTTTTTTTATTGTGAGCATAAAGCTTTTCGTAAAAATCAAAATGTAGTCAGAATCTGCCTGATTCCTCACGCAGAATTCGCAATCTTGGTGGTGAATGCGTCTGTGGATTGGATTCATTATGCTTCTGTTCAATGTAAATAAAAGCTACACTGGTTTACTTTTGGTGTACCTCAAAGAAACACGTTTCGAAAACCAGTTAAAAGAATCACTGGCAACTGCGTGGCAACGCCGAAGTCAAGTTTGTGACAACTTCATGCCTACTTCCTTTTGCTCCTGTATAAAGAAGGTAATTAGCATTTGACCCATTTTTTGAGATTTTTGCTATCAACGCATATCATCGAGGCAACTTCCGAATATCAGGATGAAAGACCAAACGGTTTGCTCGAAAGCTGGAATTTTGTCATAATTGTTCCTGCATCTGTGGAAGTATTTCATCCCATCCAACCGTTTTTTCACATATTATGGATGGGAGACAAGAATCATAAAAAGATTGGTGACAAAAGAAACTACAAAAAATAGAGATTCCAGGGCAAATGATATGCGTATTCTCTTCAAAAATTTGTTTACACACACAAAACATACTTGGTGATCATTAGAAACTTGATCTCTCTCCTGACTCATGTCAGAATTTAATATTTGCTTGACTGTGTCACATAGATACGATCCATCATGACCAAATGTCTTAGGTTTAAAGACAAGAGCAAACAATAGATTAAATTTCTTGCAGTCAAATCCATTGCTTCATCATCATCATGACTTGTACCTCTGTTGTTTGTCTTTGAATTTCAATACATTTAAGGTCCAGTTCTCACGATGATATTGGAATTGATATACACTCGTAATCTGGTGGATGCATGCTTACTAATAATAATGTCAACAATGTTATATACGACGTTTTAATTTATCCAGATTACATTTTATGTACGATGCTTTTTCGTGCGTCTTTGTGATGGCACGTCTCATCCTTCTCTGCACCACGTACGTCTCAGAGCTTGGATTAAGAGGACTACTGAAGAGTCTGTTGAAATTTGATATTTTGACATCCAACGTTTGATCTTGTGCAAAAGGATAATGTGAGTGTTTCGTTATTACGTTATGTTGAGCATGGTCCACAAACCTTACACCTTTAATTTAATTATATCTAGACGGATTGTCGCCGTAGGTGCATTGGGCGATGAATTATTGTGGGCGATGCGTTGAGTTATTACGATTGGGCGTCAACCTTCTTCTACTCGTGGTTTTCTTGGTGTATGGGTGTTGGATTTGGGTTGTATGGAAGTACGCGGGAATCATGGAGAAGGACGAGGCTGTCGTCAGGGCTCCATCTACTGGGACTGTGGTGGACTGTGCTGTGTAAAGTGTTGAAGATGTCATGGTAACAAACATACGGCTGTAGTATCAAGTGTAATAAGCAATAATATTCAGCTCCTCTTTTATCCTTTTTGTCTCAAATAAATACAAAAAACATTTCATTAAAGTTCGTCTCATTTGACCCTTGTATGGAGTGGAAGAGGCGGTCGTTTTAGTATACATTTGTTTTGGTTTTGACATAGGACAAGGAATTCAGAGTTGTCCAACTGCATAAAGTCATCATAATTTGATGTTATGTTCTCCAATTGTTAGGTATAGTTTACTTAAGGGATCACGGATGCAAACTATTCAAGTTATTTCTCAAACCAAATTAAAGGACTGTATGAAATGAAGGTACACAAAGTGAGGGAAAACTTTTTCAAATTAAAAACAAAATTAAGGATTGTTTTAATTAATTGGATTAATGAAATGTTATGTATGTGTTATCGAGTTCATCAAGCCGTCAGGTTCTCATGGTATTGGTCGCGCCCCACAATCTACGTTGGATGGATAGTCACACCAATCATTTTCTACATGATAGTGCAGACCAGAAGGACAGTTCTGGCAATACGATCTGCCAGACACGCAGCTGACGAATCCAGTGCAGTCCTGTGGATCCGGGATGTTTCCTTCCAAGGAAGGTGCACATTGCACATGACTGCATGGCTTAAGGGTGGATGAGAGTGGTGGGGACTGAGTTGTAGAGGGGGAAGCTGTGTCGATTTTCCAAATCATATTCAGAAATGTAGGTTGGTTTGATGTACCCCCGAAGAGGTACATTCTATTGAGCCCCTCTACATAAACATAGGCCGGGTGATAAAAGTAAGGACTGTTCTCAATAACATCGGGGAGTCCTTTGATCTCGAGGAAGGAAAGGTCATTCTGGACCACATCAAACACTTCTAGTGCTTTTCCTTCATGTGGAATGAGGTACCAATTGACGCCATCCCCCGTGACAACGGCTCTGTTTGGGTAGACTGGGACCAAAGTGTCGTAGACGGATAGACTGTCGTCGTTGACATTCAGCCGTACCATCCTTGGTCGTTCATCATGTGACAGAGAGCCCTTAGACGACATAAGAAACACGTCATCCCCAACGACGGACATCGCATGTACTCCAAAGTCGTATGGCATCTTGTATGCACGGATGGTTTCAAAGACAGCGTTATTGGCTCGAATCAGATGAATTGTCTTTTCTTCTCGGGTTGACGTGACGGCGACGATGTAGGCTGTTGACGAGGAATCTCTTTGGTAGGAGAGGATGTCGTGTCCACTCGTGAGGAATGGCAGGTTTGCCGGGACTTCCTCTGCGGTTTGGCTGGTGGGACTGTACTTGATAACCGTATTGTTCTTACTTCGCCCCCACCCTCCAACAATGTAGATATTTCCCTCGTTGTCCAGCACCGTGGCAGCTCGGTAGTTTCCGAACGGCAAGGTACCCACACTTTCAAGTGTCTCCGTGGAAATGGTGAAGCGGAGGATTCCATCCAGGGCCATGTTGTTCGGCATGCCTCCGAAAAGGTAGATGTAGTCCCCGCCATCAGGGTACGCTATTGTGGATCCGTAGCTTCGTATGGGCAGAGTCGCGTCTAGGACAGTTGCCACAGCTGTCTCATCACAAGTGGAAAGTGGAACAACGAGGACAAATGCGAAAAGGGCAATGCAGCGGCGCATGATGATGATGGATTTTTTGGACTAAAATGAATAACCAGTTGTGAAAAGCATACGCTTTTATGGTAAATTTTAATTGATTTGTTTCCCACTTATCTTTATCGCGGCCAATCATGTTTGACAAAATATCTATAGTATTCAAATTCGGGGGTCAATCGATGTGTCAATCAATTAGTTTTTAATAATGAACTGGTGCAGGCGCACGCGGTCAAGGGTTATGTTAGTTTAATTGGATTGTTATCTGTTGTGCGTCATTTGCATCTATGACGCAATGGGTTATGGACAAAGTTCAATCATCGAATATTAATTGGCTAGACACTTGACTTGGTCCGTCATTAATGCGAACCCCGTGACTTATTTACAAGTGGTTTGTTTGTAGGTGGTGTAAATGTAGTTATCTTAATTATCCATGGCAGTATTTTGTTGTTGCATCTGCGCTAAGCGATTTTATTACAGTTAAGTCAATGGGAATGAACAAGTTGATCTTCACTTGCATCATGTATTCACAATAGAAAGGGCTTCTACCGCTTCAAAGTATGACAATACCAAAAACATATCCATTAAAGAGATTCAGCATATTTTCAGAAACTTGCTACTCATCCTGATTCGATTCCGTTCAATCTTTTCGATCTGACAAAACATACCACGATTAATGCCTGACATGAATATTAAATGAAATGATATGACGCAGGAAAAAAATCGGACACCGGTATCCAAGGGAGTAAAACGAAACTTTTTCAATCATAGTTTGGGTTACACTTATTATAACCAATTTGAAGTACCTTGAGGTACAACTTCAGAGGTTTGTTTTATTGTCAAGGGCACCGCAGGGCTGGCCGCCTGCGACACTGCGGCATCCTGCAGCAACTATTTGTACATCAGACCAATTCATTATTCTTCTTATAAAAATAATCGAAGAAAGGAAGAGGGACAATGTGGAAAATATGCTTGGTGAGCATAGCAGAATGTCATGCATTCAAATGCGCCCCTTTCAGTTGCCCTTTTTGTTTATTTGTATCAACTCACTCCTCCATTTTACTCTGTTTACTTCATAGATGAGGTAAACATAGGATTAAATTCCCCGGAACCATTCCATTATAATTAAGTACTCAACACTTGTAAACGGGATCGGACGAGATAAGCTAATCACTAGTAATTCATAAAAGATTATTCATGAAAGAACTTGTGAGATTATGGTACACTTAGACTTGTTAAACTATAGTATAGAGGTATTTTGAGAGTTAGGGAACCGTCCAGCTAAGAAATCATGTCAAAGGGCTTAGGCCTTTCATACTGACTGTATTAAACTATCCATAGTCTCATGAACGTCATTACCCAATCTTGACAATCAATTCTATACGGCTTGGATCATGACGAAAACTCATATATTGAATGTCACGCAGCAGAAAATTTGAATGACTTTTATTTTCTGTGTCCTTCTCAACTCTCTTTATTACGTATTACCACTCCATAAGTACACATACGTTTCTTATTGTCATCCAATTAAATGACACGACCAGACAACATCTAAACAACTCCCCTTGGCTCCCTCACACCCGTTAACCAGGACATACAGAATTATAAGCACCGTTTGTGAAAGCAGGGAACAATCATGAGTATTACTAACATCCCGTTCTCAATGTTGATCTGGAAGTTAATTGTTTATCGCCGGAAGGGAGGTGTTAGTGAAAGCAAGCTCATCTGAATTTCTAATCATCTGTGTTGGAAAAAGCAGCTCAGAATAATTAAGAATAGGCAGGAGTAAGTCGGCCATCATAATTATGAATGATTAGGAAGAAAGAAATGATAAGAACAAAGACAGCCACGAATTATGAATGCCGCTTTCTTCATTTCTTTCTTTTGAACTAATGCGACAAGCTTTTTGTTTTTAAAGTTTTAATAAGCGAAACGCAATGAAATAAAATCCTTGTCATATAGACTAAAGACTCAACGGCATACATACGGCAGGCTGCATGAGGTTTCATCTTTCAACCGTCAAACTGTTGGCTATAGCAAACTTATATCTTTTAAAAGTTTATTTCCAGCTGAATTCCAGGCTTCTTTTGCTGGAAAACATGGTTGTGGTAGACCCTCCTTTCTCATGTAGAATTATTTTTGTATGCAACCTCAAATTTCCCCTATCGGTATACAAACTTGGTAATCAAATACCGATTGTTCATTTGGATTACGGACTCAGGGAAAGCTAGTAATAAAGAAAACGGGTTGAAAAACAAGCTTGTGTCGGTCGCGATTGCAAACATTTAAACAAAGGTCCCTTTTCCTTTGTCAACAGGGACCTTCGTCATGACACGCTGCTAGGAAATGGTGATTTAGGACCAAAATTGTAATGAACATTACGATTGGCGTCTAAACGACTTTCAGCCTTTAAAAACTAAGGTCTGATTTCTATGGATGATTTTTATTTTCATTTATTGTTAACATACCACCATTGCCCGTTTTTATTCCTCTTATATTTCATCCATATCTGAAGCCGTTTTGTCGTTAGACCGATAAGAAGATTTAAAGGGTCCAACAAAGCGTAGTTTTGTCGATTTATCGATTGCGTTGTTGGTTACAAAAGTTCCTTTTTCCAGTCAGACTCTCACTTAACCTTGGCCACGGTCGATGAAATTCGATATTGATTGCATTATGCTTGATTCAATTCAGTTAGGAAAATTTTGCGCATTGCGGTAGATGACTACAAAGTCTTGGCTTCCCACTTGTCGCTCGTCGTCCCAGCTAAAAACATGTATAGCAATGAATTTTGGAAATTTTGCAAAATGTACCACAACATCTACCAACGCCTCTTCCCACCAGTTATTGGAGTGGATGTGGATGGAAAGAGGTTTTTTGAGGAACAGTAACTGCAGAAATGTTGGCGATTCTGCTTGCTCGTCTTGCTCAATCAAATTAATGTTGTGAACATCTGGGTATTCAATTTTTGTACATGGAGGGGATACGAGAGTTATCAAAGCATACCACGACATGACGTTGCTAATATTTTCATTTACGGTGTGATCAGCATTTTCTGGTTCGTCCTATCGGCGATAACACTGTTTTGGGGCCAAACAGCAGTAACGATGGCAAATGTGGTTCTACACATGGAACGCATTGTTGAGTCTTGTAAGGAAAAAGGAAAGAATCTTTATTACCATCGGGTTACCATTGTATTTGCTGCTCAAATTCAGATGTTGGCTCGCATACAAACGGGAAAAACGGGGCCTTTGAATCCGCGGGCTATGCAATCTACATTATGTGTCCAATTGCCTGTGGTACAGCTGCTGGATTTGCCATATCGGGAGTGGATGCCACAACCCATAACATGGCGATCGCTTTCCCCACTGCAAGCAAATCCTCGTCCATCTTCAAGGTGTCTTCATTCCTATTTCGCATGACAGTAATCAAGGCATATGGATTTGAGATGGTGCGGGTCTTTCTGTTTATTAGGGTAGTTGTACTATCTTATTAAATCATCCTGCACAAATCATGTTAGTCCTCATGTTAGTTAGTCACGTCCATTTATCCACTCCAGCACGCTTCACAGGGTTTCCGTTGGCAAAGGAAGGAAGGCAACAACTCTTGCAAGTGCCAGTCACTTCAAATTTTGCAATCGCAGGTCATAGTGGACCTACAGCCGTTCAAACATGTTGCCCTTAACACAGCACCTGATTTGTACTGTTGCCTCGGCCCTTCGACGAACCAAACGGATCTAATTAACCGTCGTCAAACTATTGAGTTAATGAAACAGGGATAAATTCATGTTCATCTCAACGCTTTACAACTTCAAGTACACACGGGAAATTCCAGCGTCATTGTCAAGTTGTCGGCAAGTTTGCAAATTAAAGGATGACTCAAATGTGATGAAAAGATGACTCTCAACGTTCTGTTTTGTTAAGGAATAACTGATGATAAAGCTTGGTAGCCCAGAACAAATATGTGTTGTTTCCTTCACTATAGAACCGCAGGGTTCCCTTGTGAGTCGCTGAAAACAAAGTTGTTTGAGGGACAAAAATCCAATGGTTACCAAACAAACGAAATCAAATGACTGTAGTGGTTGCAAAAAATGTTGGCACACAACCCATGG
>JAQGCL010000729.1:0-11581 GCA_034699605.1 Isotomiella paraminor
GGGCAGGAGAAAAACGCGATTTATCATGGGTCACGCGTATTCCAAGGGGAGAAAGTGGGTGGGTCTGTCAACACCAAGTAGTCTATGACGTCATTGCTAAACGTTCCCAAACGGAATTACGTTGTGGGATATGCAGTTGGTGGTGGCGGTTGCTGCAAACAGTTCAAAAGCATATTTAATGCTAATCTACGGGGCAGATTGAAATTGCCCAGCGAAGCTGGCAATATGTCCATAAGTGATCATATCCAACGCTTCGCGTTGGATATGATCGGTGGCCCCTAAACTAATTTAATGCAGCAGTGGCACTTCACTTGCTCAACGCTAATCGCTCTTATCTTGTCGCATGCATGCAATGTTTGCTGTTTTGCATGCAATCGTCTTCTTCGTTAGTTAGGGGCAAAGTGAGCTTTGTGCAAAAATAGGCCTTTCTTCTATCCTTTCTTCAACTCTGTGACTCACTGCACCGACTATAGGAACTCCTTTCTTTAGTCGTCGTTAGGAATTACTGAAGATTGAACTGTTTTGTTTGTTGCTGCTTCTATCGGTTACCTCCACAAACCAACAAGAAATAGGGTTAACATATGTGCCTCACGCGTGGAATCTCAGAACTGAATGAATGAAGAAATTGTTTGTATTGTTGTTGAAGTTTGTATTCGAAAAAGCTGAGAGAAAGTTGTCCAGATCAATCCTTTGCATTCTAACACTTTGTAACAGTGTCGTTTGAGAGACTAAAAATGTGATACATTTTTTTCATTTCTCATCCTTTCTTTTTTGATTTTTGGTGAGGAAATCTTATTTACGTCAAATGTCACAAAGGGTTAGAGCATTGTCTCAAGTTCTTCCCATTCACAACCCAATACAAAACTGCATTGATTCTGGCCAATTGCCAAATCTTTGGGAAAGCCAAAAGGACATTTTTGGTTCCCGGAGAAGCTTCCTTCATTTTAGGTTTCGGTCATACGGGTCAAGTAAACATTTCCGTACAACGCTTGACTCTTTCTTTTTTTCAGTTTATACGAAGGAAATGCTGCAACAAAATCAAAGTTTGATTTAATCCATGATTCACAAATTAAATCCGACTTCTCAATATTCTGCATATATTCCAAGGACAGGTATGTTCCATCCACCTTTGCCAAAAAAGAAAGACAAAAGGAAAAATATTTGAAAAGAAAAGTGACAAAGAGAAGGTGGAGATCCCGCGACATTTTGAAAATCTTTTTCCTCCTTTTCTGCTATTATTGTCACTCTTTCTATCGAAGAAAGTGCAAAAAACTTAGACCCAAGTGACCCATCTCTTTGACCGAAAAGAGAAAGTATAAAGTTGTGGCTTAATCTGGCATATCACAATGGACACAGACCACAATGGATTACGGAAAGTAACGGACTCTCTTCAGAATCTGCCCTTGTAGAAATAAAGCTGATGTAAGTTGGAGAAAGCTTTGAGTATGTAGAGTGTCTATGACGACGACTGTTTTTCTTTGATGTCTTTATCGGTTTATTTGCGGAAGACAAGGAAGTAGCAAACTTGGATTCCAAACATGTCAAACTCATTGTTTTTGCATATTTTGACATCATCCTGCGCGCAATTCAGTCAACCCACATACATCAACGAAAGCATTACAAGATTCTTAGGAATGAACATGTCGAGTTCAAAGTTGCTCAATTTTTCTCCACTTCGTGTCATCAATCATCACGCGATTTTGCAGTAAGAACCTTCCTGTTCTTGTTCACCCTAAGGCTGACCTTTTCCACATCATGGTCATGGGTGACATAAAGCAGAGATATAAAAAGTGACACTTATAAACTGTCTGCCTCAGCATCTTCCTTCTCTGTTTATCGATGCATTCATCAGTGAAAACGAGTGAAAGTGGAGTGACCTTCTCTTTGGACTAGGGGAATAAACTATAAACTTCGCGACACACTTACTTGCTCGTTCCGGTGAAAGTCTTTCCCCTTTCCTCTTTTCGTGTCCTTTGTAAAAAAAACAGTTAGTAAAAGTCGGAATATGGAACTGGAGCAGCGTACATATGAATTTTCTTGGTTTTGGCTGTTGTTAGAAACACTCGTAAAGATGTCAGTTGGGTACACCGTACCCCTGTACGCAGGAAGCGTTGAATTCTGTCAAAGAAAAGCACTCATCCGCAGAAGACGTAAGACTAAAAACGACGCTGTAAATAAATTATTAGCCCCAGACCCTATGTGACTAACTACCGCTCCATCGAAGGAGAAAGGCGTCGACACTTTCACTTGCTATAAACTGAGACGAGCAGAAATCACGGGTTAGCAAACGAAGTTAACGGAGGAGAAAGCGAGTGGCAAACGGAATGCCTCACTTCATCACCAGAAGAGGAAGGCAATAACGTCGGAGAAAGTGAAGGGAGTAACAGTAATCAAATCTGATAGCAGAGGAAATTGAAGCAAAGTGACGCTTTCGTTTAAACCCTGCCGTTTCTACTACGACTAATTTGCGTTCATGACGATGAGAGTTTACAATATGACATGGCACTTTCATTTTCAATTCAACACAGGTACGCTCTTCTGGTCTATTTGCACGGAACGCAAGTCAAGGCCACATTGAATTTATTGTATCTCGTAGACTATAGACTTTCGTATTTTGTAGATATTTAGAGCCTTTCGAATTGTCCTCATGTGGGCCTATTTTGTATACCTGACAATCTATTGTCATTGGGGAGTAATGAAAGTCTGTAGATTTTTGACTTGTTGTGGATAACCAGTTGAACTCATACTTGGTATGAAAATGCTTGGTATGAAGCCATAAGAGAATGGGGATGGAGATACTTGTGATGTTCTTGATTGCAAATTATATAATTTCCACGCCACTAAAATTAGAAAGTGGACTATGGATTTAAGCAGTTTGACTAGACTTTTTTGTTTGACTTGAAAAAATTAGAATCTTCGCCGCTACCTCACTAGGGGAAAACTACATCTACGATGGCAGAGTAAGCGTAGTCATTCCTACATGTTGACATTTGAACTATTTTAAAACGTCTCCCGTGTCTACGACAACGAAATTGAGATCGCAGTAGTACGACAAAAAAACAATAAAAATCAGCATTTGAAATGAGCGCGTGTCGACCCCACAATCAGTTTACATTTAAAAGTTAGACAGTTTCAACTGAAGATATGTAGAGACAAGTGGTAAGATAACCCGCAATATTGTCATTTGGGAGCAATGAAAGTGGACAGTGATAGTTCCACGTTTAGGCGACACTTTCTCCCATGTGGAAGCAAACCAATTCAATTCATGAAATAAATGCTTTTTGAGCATATTAACGGGAGTGGTAATTGACCCATCAAATATGCTAAATGAGTACAAATGGAGAATGCCTCATATTTACTATCGCTACCAAGAGATGAGGCAAGGTAAACTTTTAATTAGCACATTTGAAAGTCATATGAAATGCCGTTCGTGAAGGAAAATATTGCATCTAGATTGTTTCCAAATGTTATGCTACGTAATTATTGGCGCAAACGTTAGACAAACTCACAACGTTCTCCTTTTAGGAAGAAAACAAAACCGGTTGTTACGAGAATCCATTCAATTTGACACTTGTCTCAACCATTCTATCAATTTGTGTCACTATGCCAAGCTCAGCAAATGTATAGACGGATTTGGACAACCGAGAATTTAGAACAAAGGGGTGAAAGTTGTCTACAGTAAGTTATGTCGAAAGTAAACAGATGGAGCCTAATCAGGCGTATCCATCCACAGAGACCACAGAATGAAGAAAGCAAACAACCGACGATGGAAAAATAGAGCTTATGTTGGCAATTTGGAGAAAGTTGGATGGTTTCCCTTTGAGTGCAAGTTTCTTTGTCTTTGAGAAAAACTGTTTCTCTTTGATGTATTTATCGGGTTATTTGAGGAAGAAGAAAATGAAGTAGGAAACCTTGTTTCCAAACACGAGCCATTAAAAAATTTCATTATTGATTCACAGTTACTGTAAAGCTAATAAACTGCTACAAAATTTTTTGAAATTGGAATTGACCCAAGATGCTGATTTTTTTAACTTTGATGTTTTCATCCTCTCTTAATTGAATTAAATTTCCCTCAGGACAAGGAAAAAACCAATAATGAAAAAACGATGAACATCCGACCCAAGAACGAAACCGATCTGAGGAAGAAATACTAAAAATGATGGAAACTTTCTTTCTATCAACGCACTCTTTTTCACATAACTTATCATATAAAGAAACTTAATGCCTTCAGACATGCAAAGCGTCTTAGGGTGTCCAATATTTTCTGAAGAATGACACTTTTCCTCGTCAATTTTCACTTTGACTTTATTACGTGCACGAGTGAATAATCTGGCTGAAGGAAAGCTTACAGAAGGGAATTTGTTTTTCAAATCTGACAGAAGAGAAAAGCTAAAGTAAAACCGGAAGGATCTTATAATTTGCAAGGAGAAAGTAATGTGCTCTGCTGAAGGGTGACCGCGTAAACCACAGAGATGGATTTTGCCATTAACGTTTGCCCCTTTGACATCTTGGTTTACATGATGGCATGATTGATGACTTCAAAGTCCATAAAGGAATGGAATAAGGAAGGATGCTTTTAGTTCAAGACGTTGAGGTTCAATTTCGAATGGTAATGATATTTATGGATATGCCAATTAGAGACAGTGAAAACTGGAAGCAAAGGAAGTAGAGTAGCTCAAAGACATCAAAGGGGTTAAAAGGAAGCAGACTCCACCACATGATAAAAAAAACCCACCCACATCCATGTTTCCTTCGTTCGATGAATTAAATTTCCCTCAGGGAAGTAGGAAGAAAGTAATGAAAAAATGCAGCTTCTCATTTCAAAAGACTTTCACTTTCACTCCCCATAAGAATGGAGTCATTTCATAAGTTTTCCTCTCTGTCATTTGTAAATTGCGCATTTACAAAATTCGAATTGGCTGTTACAATTCAAAAAAAGTTAAAAAGTTTGAAACAAGGGGAAATACCGACGGATTAACTATGTATTTAATGTGTGTGAAGGTAAAATAAAATTTTGGCATTAAAGTTGTGCAACCTAATTTCACTTTTTTGTTGAGTCAGACTCACTGAAGACCAGAAACTTTTATACACCATATTTTCATATTTTTTTGGGGTTTTACAACAAAAATTTTGAGCGTTCGTAATGCATTCAGTACAAAATATTTGCTACTGTAGCCTTTGTTACACAAATGTAGTTAGCGAATTCCTATGCTGTGTGACAATAATTCAGAGGAAATGGATCCATATTTTCCAGCCGAAATATATTTGTTACAGGGAACCAGTCTACTACGATGTGAATTTGTGGTATTTTCCTTGTCTGCTAAAATGAGCATGAAAACCTCAAAATCCCATTAAAGTTATTCGTCCTGAGATGAGACGTCAAGTCACCCTCTAGTCATGTATGAGTACTAACTAATGGACTTCAAACCGACTTTTGACTGGACATAATGCTCACATTTCTTCTATAATCGTCATCATTACTGTGACGTTAAATGCATTACACCACAAGAGAATAATGCAGGATTTGTAAGCGATGTTCAAAACATAGTGGTGAAAGCATTTTGCCAGTCAACCCTAATTTCATATAAACAAAAAGACATTTTAATCTTGTCTTTTCAAAGTACCACTGGGAAATATTACATTTTGGTATTGAAGTCATTCAAGTCTCCCAGAGAGTCGAGTTTCCCTTTGTGGTCTGTTATAGGATACTACACACACACCTCCCTTTCGTTTCAAGCCAGTGGACATCGTCTAAAAACAGTAAACACGGATGTCAGATGTCAGTCTCCTAGTTTGAACAAAATTAAATTACGCATTCCAAATTGCCTTTTGAAAAAGACCTCATCCAACTCACCGTGTTTAGAAATTTGATAAAAATGAAGTAATTTCATTTATGGACAAGAGAAAGTTTGGGATACGGTGAAAGTTTTAAAGAGAACGGAGATTCGAAACTCTTTCATTTCATGGTGGAAACGGCCCTCGTATTTTCCGTTGTCACCGACAAGAATGAGAGTTCACACGATGCCTCTTTGGTTTTTAACAAAAACAGGGATAATGATTGCATGTCGTGCGGAAGCACGGGTGTATCTCATTTTTCTCGAGAAGGTGAGAGAGACGCTTTTGACGTAAATGAGATTTCCGCCGTATCAAATCCAGTCAAAGCAAGCGATAGAAACATGATGTAAGGGGGAAGGCAAAAAGTCCTCTTCCTTTCTTTAGGAGGCTCGCAATGAATGATAAACAAGGTTATCTGGCACTCGCTTTCTTTTGTAGCGTACGAAAAAGGAGGCAGAAAAGAAATGTCCTGAAAGGGATGACGGCAAATCTCTTGAAACCCTTTGTGATTCTCAAAAAAAATATAAAATACTTTTCACTCTTCATTCTTCCCACTCCCTGCCTAAATCGTGGTGTATTTTTGGGATCGCTTTTTTCCATTCAATTGACTGAAAACAGGCATTAGTGGCTTCTGCTTGCATGTGAAAACTTTGCTTTCTCCAGGCACACTAAAAATAAACATTTCACTTTTACCATTGCATACAAGTATGAATGAGCCTTCAATGGACTAAGAGGGACGCAGGGGAAAGTATTGGGCGAACGTTGTCGGTTTATAGTGATAGTCACATTTATTCAAATAAATTCCAAACCAAATTCCACAGAACCATCTAATTATGATTGAATGATTCAAGAAAAATGGGATATTGGCGTCTTAGGTATGCAGAGTCCTTTGGCCATTTGAAATTAACCTACAACCTTTTGGAATATCATGGAAAGAGACTCAATCTACCGATGATGACAAACAGATCACAGCGCATTTAAAGCTGGAAATGGTGAAAATGTAAAGAAAGACCAGGAAGCATGGTTGAGAAAAGTGGGTGAAAGTGCATACACCAGTAGTAAATAAACTTTGCACATTTCAAGAGTTACCCAAGTGTCTCTCAACTTCAAAAATAACTTTTCCATTTTCCGCCCACTTTTGTGAAACAGGCAATTCCAATTTTGAATTGTTAATCGATTTTCAAAAACACTTTCAAATGTAATTATTATGGTGATACGCCCTGAAAAACGCGATCAGAAGGAAGCGAATGCACTTTTTGACCTTTTCTGGTGGTCTGAAAAAAAAGTAGAAAATGGAATCAAGCAAAAAGCAAAAAAAGGGTGTTTTAAGGCATTTCCAGTCAACAACTGATTTTGCAAAGAACAAAAAAGTGTTTTTAATACACCACATCAACTTGGAAAAGCAACTTTTTCCATATTTCCATCTTTTTCTTCGAAACAGGCAAATCCAATTTTCATAAGGTAAATCGAATTTCAAAAACACTTCGAAACTACATATTATGGTGATAACTAAAAACACGTTCTTTGATTTACATCGTAAGATGAAAGAAGAAGCAGGAGTGAAGTTTCTTGATTGTTCATGCTGCACAGTCGGGACACATTTATTTGAATGTCAATACAATATAAAAATCCAATTCGAATACAAAAGCGTCATTTTTGATAAGGTTGTCAGGAACGGAAATAGACTTCCGGCTCTTCCATCATTCGTATTCCAGTAATAACTCGAGAGAAAGTGGGAAAGTCACGTTTTACTTTCTCTTTCCACCTCAAAATCAAGCTTCATTCATTCAATATTCTTTGAATGTTTCCTGCAACGATGAAGAGACCTACGAGTAAAAGGCTTCAGGCTGGACTAAGAATCACTAATTTTCGTTACTCTCGGAACTTTTGACTTTAGTTCATTGGTCATTGGGCATGTCTTTGGCCGATCCTTACAGAGAAACGACAGTAGTGTTCTGATACAAATACTGAATCAAGCAAAATAGCGAACTTTAAAACATCCCGCAAGCAAGTCTGTTGTGCAAACTGGTATGCTTGATTGCACAAGTCAGCAAAAAAAGCAATCCAGCATTCATTTACCCACTTTTCTACCAATGCACACACAAAGTGTGTGCATTGGTAGAAAAGTGGGTAAATGTGTATTGTAAATGTCATTAAATCCATGCCAAACAAGAACCTGTCAAATATTAAAATACTTCTCATAACTTTATTCTGGCGTCAAACTGGACCAGAACCATGGTAAATTAAAGCCCTGGTTTCTGATGCCGGTTAATGTTTCATAATTCTGCTCTCTTGAAACTTGTGGAAGGATCTTTCTGAAGGCAGGACCAGGTAAACAATTTGATGCAGGAGAGAGCGGGTAAACTTACGCAAAAAATTCAGAAGTGACAGCTTTTGAAGAGCAATACTTTCTTAATATTTGCAATGAAATCTAATTTCAAAACATTTTCAACTATAGATTTAAAGAAACGTCTGTATTGCTCAATCCAACTAAAAACTTACAAGCAACCCAGCATTCAGCTCGCTTTTGTATGCTGGATTGAAGCAAAAAAGCAGATGCAGCAGAAAATGCAAGCATCGAATTTACGTCCTTTTGGTGATTTTACGAACAGTGGTTACATTTTTTGTACCTCTGCATTCTTTCCAGAAACCTTCCATTCTTCTTGGCTCTTAATTTATAGTAGGCAAAGCGGAGAAAGGCTGGACGCACCAAACATAACAATCCATTTTTCTAAGCTTTAAAAGGACAATTTATTTTTAGCTTCCTTTACTCTTCTGTTTACAACACTGATGTAATTATTATATATTAATTGCGACCTCGTGTATGTATTCTAGTGGGCATGGCAAAGCTTTTCTTCTTGATTTATTTGATGCAAAGATAAAGTACTCTGCTTTATAAAAACTATGCGCAGTAATCGGACTCACAAGTTGAAAAATGTCCTTCATTCGGCTCTTCTCGTGCTTCGTATGTAAATTTTTTTGTTAACCAAGATTTGGCAAACCAAAGAAGGAAATCTGTCTGCATCTGAATTATGGTATCTTTACCCTAATTCGTTTTATATGCGGTAAGCTAAAGATCGTTGGAGAAAGTAAAATAATGCAATGACACGCCTCAAATGCATAGGAGGACACACTTTTGCTAGGATAAAGAAAGTCAAATAATTAATATGTAGTGAAAGCATACTTTTTGGGAGAACTGTAAGTCGTCGGTATTGTGATGACCGATGTCAACATGCTGACTGTGCCGTTTAACATCAAGCATAGATAGCATGCTGAAAAGCTTATTGCTTTTTTGCTGACTTGAGCAAGCACACATAAAAATTAAATCCAAAATGATATGACTTGAAATGCATACCTGCATAATTTATCACAGAAAAATGAATTTTGGGGAAAAAAATTGAGTCTGGTTTTGTGCAGTTTTGACATCCGTATCGAGTTATCAGGAAGGTTATATTTTTATAAAGTTCTTTCAACCATGCTTCAGTATTGCGTTGGTGATTAGTTTGTACACTGCTTGGCGTTTCCTTGAGACTCATCACTCATATATGCGCCAACAACGAAAGTGAAAGTCAAGTGTAAACTTCAGTTAGCTGGAGAAATCTTTTGCCTATACTCAGACAATTAAATGAAAAAAAGCGACGAGGGAGCTTCAGAAGTTAGGCCTGAATAGTAGGAAAGAATGAAGAGTGAAAAGTCTTTGATACGTCATGCAGTTTAGGTTCACATGAAGAGTTTAAAGAGATTTGACATAATCCCTGAAGACGCTCCTTTCTTTCCTCCCCCCCGTCTTTTATATTTTTCTACTGAATAAACATCCGGGGGACGGAGCGGCGAAATGCATGCATTGTCAGTTTCTTCAAATCTATCGGAAGCTCCACGCCATCCTGTCATCTTTGCCTTTACAGGATCTGAGGCAGGGTGAAAATCTCATTTACGTCCAACCTTTCTCTCTCCACTCTCCCTCTCTCACCTTCACGGAGGAAAATGACGCTGGCAGCTAATGTCCGTGTAATGATAATAGACATGACTGTTTTTTGTCACCTTTCTTTCTCCAAGGTCTTTCAAAGGCACACAATGCAGGATCTGTACTTCCGTTTCCGTCATGAAATGAAAGGGGTTTCAATCTCCCTTTCTTAGAAACTTTCATTGTAAATGTTTAGCCTTTCTAAAACCTTAAGCCTTCCTGTTTTTAAAAAACCAACTACTATCAATATGTAAAACCTATTTTCAAGTTGGTGCATTAATTATTTGAGAGATATTATAAGTCAGTGATGCTAAAAACCGCAATAATCACGCAAATCTAATTTTGTTTCCGCTTTTTTGCTTCCATCAAGCATAAAAATCACGCAATCAAGTATAGCTCAATGCTGGCCTTGATAACAACCCAGTGCAAGGTGCAAGCGGCTTGCTTGCACCTGAAAATTCCAGATTTATGAAATCCTCGGATTGGTCGAATGAAAAAATGCATCGCATGAAAAAATCGAATGAAAAAAGTTAGAACCCGAATTTTGCATCTGACACAAAAATCTGCACTTACCATTACAAAAACGTCCTTTGTCAGCAGATCAACAAGAGGGGTGCAATCAAGGTAGGGAAAGCATGGGCTCGCACATCGCAAAGAGTAACACCCCAAAAACTACACCGATTCTGAATGAATAAAGCGGAGCAAGGTTTGTGGAGAAAGCTTAGTCTGCTCAGGGAAATGTTAGAGGGAGGACCATTTACTTTTCTCTGAGGTGAAAGTTGAGGGATGTGCTTCTGTGTTTTGGGTGAAAGCATTTCCTATGTTTGGATCCCTTTTAACAGTTAGTAGAAATGGCGAAAATGGAAAAAGACGATCACGCTGCTTTTTAATACTGTTCAAGTTGAACGCCGAGACAATTTCTAACGATGTATGAAAATTAAAATACAGATACTGGGGAAGGTCAGCAGACATTATTGTCTAAATTTCCAAATTGTGCCGTTTGGATTTCTTCTGCAGGGTCATTTCTATGTGGAATTAAGATACAATGTATTACAGTTGCCAAGGCCAGTGTACCTAACGAGAGCGACAACTATGACAGATTTAATGCTTGATTGCTTTTTATACTTCTTCTGCTTTTTTGTATCAATCGAGCATAAACAACACACCGAATGCTGCATTCCCTCTTGCTATTTTCCGGATCAATACTCCAAACGCCAGTGGTTTTTTGCAAGCACATCTGCTTGCTGGATATGCTTTAAAGCACGTATATTGCCTATATATTTCCGCAGAATACGGTCAAGGGTACTAAACTCAAGAATGACAGCTATCGATGTGCTTTTTCTCTTAGCCTACATAAGCTCGAATCAACTAAAAAACCAAATAAAAATCCTCTCCATTAAATTATATCGACGTCGTGCCCAAACCTGTTCATGGGAAAAGTTAATAAAACTACTTCTTTCCATTTTTCCAACCTGCGAAACAGTCAAATCCAATTTGCATGAGGTAAGTCGAATTTCAAAACACTTCGAAATTAGATATTAGGGTGATAACTAAAAAACGCGTGCCTTGATTGGATTCACATAAAAGCAAGAGGAAGAGTCTTGATTGTTTGTGCAATGATACAGTCGGAGAAAAGAAGGTGACACATTCATTTGAATGCCAATAGAATATAAAATCCAATTTGAAGCGTGATTTTTGATGAGGCTGTCAGCAACGGAAATAGACTTCCTGTCTTTCCATCATTCGTATTCCGGTAATAACTCGAGAGAAAGTGGGAAAGTC